>KZ308157.1:2100898-2352823 GCA_000376725.2 Ladona fulva
AAAAAAAAGGATTCAGAATATTCGTGGTTTGTCAATTTGGGAAAGTTCTTCCGAAGTTGAACCCTTAAGACAAAGGACTGGCTCAAATTTCAGGATTTTCGAGTTTTTCTTTTCTTTTCGCATGGAGTTGAAAAGAAATAAAAAGATTAAAAAAACAAATAAAGTTTGAAGCATTATGAGCGAATAAAAAGAATTACAAACTTCTGCTTCAAAGAATTCCGGGTTTTCTTAGCGTCATGAAGTTCCGTCGCAATGTCCACAGCAAATCGCTGGAGGAAGTTAAGAAGAAGATAAAAAACAGCTTGCGAGTTTCTTAACATTGACTCCATCGAGGCCTGCGGAATCACTTAAATGAAGACTGACAGCATTGAAACCGAAATATATCATCGCAAATGGGCGGATCGTTAAAAGAAGCCATTGAAAGAGAAGAATACGACCCCGACGAAGGCTCGGGAAAGGATAAAAGGTAAGATATAATAAGTAGAAAACACGGAAAAAGTGAATACACTGGTTGGAAGAGTTAGAGAGCTGATTTAGTAATTCCATATAAAAACCTAAGTTACATCGCATTCTATACTGGTTCTATTTTCAACGGAAATGTTTTAATATATGAGCCTTCGATCTTCCTTTTCTCGGAATAATAAACAAGAAGCTAAATACTGAACCTTATGCACACTCAGACCCACGCCCAGCCAATTCACGGCCCGGGAGCGAACATAAGTTGACTCCCATTAAAATTAATAAACCAAAACCATACATTTCCAAAAATTATTTTCTAAAACTTTGAAAAGCTAGAGTTTACGACTTCGTCCCTCAGCTTAAATCGGTTATAAAATATCAGTAACAATCAACTGTGCGTATTTGTGCTGACAGTGAATTGCCATTATTAGTAAATAATTAACATTACTTTCGAGTATCATTATCTTTGCAATGCGCATAATTGAAAATGATATTTGTATGAAATATATTTTTATCGATTAAATAAGAACTTTTGATAAAAACTGTACAGAAACATCAATAATCACGTATTCAGAAAATGAAGACAGAATAATATTTAACTAAAGTATGTATACATTTCGAAATCTCAACCGCGAGTTCTTGTACAATATCATCAAAGCACATCACAAATTTCATTCTCTATTCTGATGAGAGCCATATTCTTTAGCCTATCTTGGCTTATCGAAAGGGAATGTTTCTTGGTCAACTTGAGTTTCGAGAATGACCGCTTCCAATGCTGAACATATTATCCTTAAGACTTCCTTAAAATTCCTAGTGTAGTTTATTGGACGCCATGGTTAAAACCAACACAAACTGTGCACTCCAACTTGACGTAGTTTACCAATTCCAACTTGCTCATGGCAATATCATTTCATAATCCATACTTTTAAGAGAAAGTAGTTTCGTATATTCATAACCAGGGTTCAGTGGCGTAGCGAAAGGTTTCAGCCGCCCGGGGCAGATGCCAAATATGCCGCCCCTCGACCATAAAAAATATGATATTATTACGAAGTTAAAATTTTCTAGAGCGAGGAAAATATG
This sequence comes from Ladona fulva, assembly GCA_000376725.2. NCBI lineage: Eukaryota > Metazoa > Arthropoda > Insecta > Odonata > Libellulidae > Ladona > Ladona fulva. Next base: position 2,102,438 of record KZ308157.1, read on the forward strand.
AAGCTGCAAAAAGTTTTTCCTCCAAAATTTCAGTCTTACAAACTAGATAGCAAAAGTTAATTGCGAAAGCATGTTTGGAATTCTAATATTAATAAATTATTATTTAAAAACAGTATTATTACTGTAGGGAAATTTATTGTTAATTGAAAATTATAATGAATATCGTTCAAAAACTGTTGACTGTGTGACTGTGATAAACCTTTTTTATCGTTGAAGAAAATCATTTTTAGCATCAACTTCCATAATAAATAATACATTTTAACGTAAATAAAAATAGGTAATAGTTTATTTGATCTATTATTAAAGGAAATAATGAGTAAAATAATCATAAATTTTTGTTATATTAGAAATAAAAATATAACTTCTGGTATGGTTCCCTTAAATCTGCCCGCCTGTGCTATACATTCTTAGGTACCGCCCAACCGATTTGCCGAGCCCTTTAGCTATCGTTTTCACAAATGCATTAATGATTTTTCATGTATGAATTATATATTGGGATTAACTGGTCCATTACGTCTTTCAAATGAAGTAAACGGGAAAAAACGTAACTTATTCCTCAGCAATAGTGGCGCAGCTCCGTAAACTAAGCGCCCGCAGAAATTTTCCTGTCGCCCAAAGATGGAAAAAATAGTGGAACTATGTTCTTCGCCGTGTATACCTCTTATCTATTTGTATACTATTCTTTCGAGATAATCATCACCTTATGGGCTACTAGCCTACCCAAATCCACACGCTTCGGGAAAGATGGTGAACGAAGTAAAAAGTATATGACTACGTGAAAACACAAACACCGGAAAAAACTGATGCTTCACCGATTTTAGACTTTTTAGATGACGTAATTTGAGTATTTTCAACCGGTTTTCGTCAGCTTTCTGCTGAAAATCGCAGCTTGGTGCGCAAACACGTCATCGCTCTAACAATTTTTACGCAAACAAGAGACTGGATGAATACATTTTTCGGGATCTGGCGGATATCAAATTTAGAAATGAGAAATGTATAGTGACCTTTATAGCTACGTGACAATCGATTATAATTAATAGCAATGACTGAGAGCTTCAAAAATAAAATTCACTAAAGCACGTACTCATTGTTGTCATTTTTGCTCGTTAATAACCAGATTCTTCCAGGTCTAACGAACATATGAAACGGGTGGGTCACACGTTTTAAGAATACGATAGACTGTAAACCTGAATCATTCGATTTCAATTCTCGATTTCGAGATTCGAATTCGATTCTCTGAAATGCTAAACACGTCCATTACAATTATATCATGTTTAATAGGAAAAACTATCGGTAAATCATCTTTTACCAGTTTGAATAGCAAATATAGAATTCATGGAGTTGAGTGCTGATGGTTCTGAGCTGCACCGAATATGCTGATGTGCTAAACGCGGCTCGTGACCCATATTTAGCGACGTATTCTAAACAAATTGGGCGGTAACCGTAGCAGAAACTATTTTTTGGAATACAATGTCATCATTACATCATCTTCGTTTGCAGAACTGTCCAATGAGAAAAATGTCAGAATTATATGTGTGAAAAAATGTGCGGCAAGAAAATCTCCGGCATGTGGAATGGAATAACGTGATGCATAAGTAACTTAACAGTCAGTCATGGCTATTGCGACATTCTCCTAGAAATCATCTCAACCTTTTTAAATCTCCTCGACTGAATCCAGCTGAGAGTTAATATATTCGAGTTAGAATCGAAATCAACACGTCATTAGGCCTTGTAACATGGGCGGATCCAGAAGGGGTGGGCGACCGTTACCTTAATGATTCTGCAAACGAGCAAACACGAGTAGATCAAAGTAGAAAGTTAAAAAAAATTGTTTCCGAAATTATTTTACAACTGTTAGATTTTTTCACGGCAACACAGGATTGCTGTTACTTGATGAGTAAGTAAGATACTACCAAACCCTATTGGTGAAGATTGGTGTTATGGTCAAGACGGTTAATTGTTATGGGTGGGAGCGAGGTTCAGAAGCCTCATGGGTTAAATATTTGATGCACTTGTCCTTCTAAGACTGAAAAAGTATTTGCTTAGCAAATAATTTTATAGCGTGGAAGAATTCTTCAATGAAAGGGAATTCAATGTGTAACTAACTGTAAACATATTAATGTAACTATATCTCTGTATAAATGTCGATGTTACTTTAACTATATATTATCTGCTGACAAAAACATTTTAGTGTGTGTATGAGTTTGACAATAGAAAACACGTTTAATTACACGTTAGATTATAAACTCAAGGTGTTCAGGCCGAACATTGTGGAACGCCATCTAAATAAATTAATAAGTTCTTCGTATTTTCCACAGTTTTTATTCTCAATCGACCGGTTTCGACTATACAGTCATCTTCAGGTCTGAAGATGACTGTATAGTCATGACCTGAAGATGACTGTATAGTCGAAACCGGTCGATTGAGAATAAAAACTGTGGAAAATACGAAGAACTTATTAATTTATTTACGATAGATTATTATACATAACATCATGTAAAAATCATATATAACTCATGGGTGTAATGTGTTGTAATTGTTATTGAAAGTAATGTAGTGTAGTGTATGTTTGTAATTAATAAGTAATGTGTAACTGTTGTCAATATGGGTGTTGCAATCGAAGTCAAGTGTTATGTGGATTTGCATTGTGATTAGAAGCTGATCAACGTATTCGCTGAATGTTTGTCCTTATTGAGTGACTTGTCCTATACATACTTTTGTATGTTGTTGGATTAATAAATATATTATGAGCCCCCCTTAAGCAAATTGTATTGCATGTACATACGTGTTTTCATTGAGATCCGTCATAGTTTGTAAGTGTGCATGCGACATAAACTATTCTGTTAAACACCAAGAGCAGCACCAGCGATCTTCTGCAAGTTCTATTGATTAATAGATATCAGGAAAAAGAATACAACCAGGAAACGAGAGCAAAATCGTGATTTTTCCTGAAATTAAAGATCCGGAAACCCTTCTTCATACTCAGAGACCATTCGGCGGTATCAGTGGTACGATTAAATGGATTGAGAAAATATAGAAGAGAATACTTCTCGATCGCCTCACAGTTCCCCATTGGCGTCTCTATATCTTATAAGTGGACGCGGAACGGGGCGGGGACCCCAATACGTGGGTCTGCTTGTGATATGAGTATTGTGAGAAATTCTCGGGAGTAGATAAGGCATATCAGTGAAGGGAGGAGAGTCGCAGAGGCAGCATAGCAGCGTCTCAAAAGGCCGGTACGACGGGAGGCACATGGAAAGCAGGAGAGAGGAAAGGTGGGCGAGCGGAGGGAAGATTCCGGCCACCGAGCAATGATAAGAGAAGAAGGCCCGCATAATAATGGCGTCGATGAACGCGTAAGTAATCTACTGCGTGGAAGTAAAACACATTAAGGAACCTGTGGAGATAGGAAGGTGAAAGTCCTACACTCATTAATATCTTCTAATTTGGCCAAATTCTCATTCCCCACAAATTGCCACATTTGCCACGGCACATGCTGCCGCTCCTAAGACCTGTTTCTAGTCAATTACACTGAGAATAAATGGAATTAATACAACTCTCTCATCGATTACATCGATGTCAGCTCCTTCGCAGGATCTTTTTGGGGCACCGGCAATGAGGAGGCCCCTGAAATTTAAGAGTTCGCATTTTGACCGGAAGGGTTTCTACAGATCTACCCCACTTCCTTTCTGATATTAAGAGATATCTAATAGTCATGATAAATTGTTTCCCACTGTCTTATTTAGCATGAATTTCCAATTTTTTCAATAATCCTGCAGAAAGACTTGTAATAATAAATCATTATTCATGTAACACTCAATGGCTATCAAGGGGTTTCCAATCTTTTTGGTCCCCGTAACTCCTTGGTTTGTAATCCCGTACCTCCAGTTCATTGTGATAAGAGATACTACCTCAAATTAACAAGCGACACAATAGTGTTTATATTAAGCCATAGGTGTAGCCATACCTGACAGATAGTCATAAAAAAACCCAGGAGATAAAAACTGCTAAAACGTCTAAATTTGGAGTACCTAGACAGTGTAGTACACTTATTTACCTATAGGTCACTGTACCCCCTGGACAAGCCATCCGTTCCCACACTGCAGCGACAACCAACCTGGGATACTTGTACCCGTTGGAGGAACATAAGTTTGTTCAGGGGGTATGGTGAATAAGGATATGCTACTGAAGCAATCCAAAAGCATTTTTTAGGAAACATTTCTCCGATATTTCATATTGGTACTGTTTAGCAAAAGCTCCCTGCTATTCCATGCTGATGCCGAGGTTAACCTTGTATTTTACTTGCTAAAGTGAAGATTTTGGGGGATAGTTTACTCAAGAGCCAAGGTAGAACAGAAATCAAAAAGGTTGGGAATCTCTGCCTAAGGAGAACGGATAACCGCTGAGAACCCCTAAGTTTGAGAACCCTTTACTACGAAAGCGAACCATAATAATGCGATCCAATACATTATGCATACTTCACAGTCATTTTATTACAATCAATCAGATATGTGATAATTTTTTTTACGCTACTTCCAATTGTCTTTCCGCTACCATCTGGAGATTCTGATGAATTTTCCCATTATCTAATTCCCGAAATCATATTTAAATTAAGCTCCAATACCAACCACCTTTTCTCACACGATTAATTTCTGTGGACATGGAAAACGTGAGCCTTTAAATTCGAGTCGTGGGCTACGACCAACTCATGATAGATGGAAATTAACGCCCGAAGAAAAGCCAAAAGGAATTAACGTAGGTGAGTCTCAACTAAGACATTAATGACGTTTTCCGTTAGCTTTCTTCACCAACGGGCGTTTGAATTCTATTAGATTCACTTTAATTTCTTTCCATAAAACATTAACTAATTTCTCTAAAAACGGAATTCTCTCGCCTAAAATAAAGGGAATAGGAAATTCAGTTGTTTTGTTTAATTATTTTAAAACATTTAGCGAAATATGATCATATACTTCCGTCACCGATGGACATTAAATTTCTAATGAAAATCTGAATTCGAAATAAAATTTCCAACAAATCAGCTTGGAAACTTACGTTGATACTTTCCTCAAGGTTCAATAAAGTAAATTCATTTACAGTTTAGACAGAAACTGGCTCACTTTTCATTATAAGAATACTTCAATGATACGAACTGTTTCAGCGACCATCACCGTAGGCTCTAACAGTAGTACCAATAAACAGTTTCGGAAATATTAATCCCTTTATATTGAATATATTTATATACATATCTATTAAATTTATTATCTATATAATATTTATTATACATCGATCTCCTAAACAACCTGGTATACTAAGCAGATTAGAATTAATTATATTTTAAGCAGATAAGTCCTCTCAATTCAACGAAATGAAAATATTTAATTTGTTTTGTTGCCCTCTGTAATTATCAAGCAACGCTGCATTTCATTGTGGCGTCTCATCAAAATTCCTTTGACTTCTAGTCATTGGGGGCCTCTTCCGCCTCAGATGACGATAAGACGAGGTCCTCCTCCCACGAAACCCGTGGTAATCCCCGCCCATCGCCGCCTTAGGTAAATCCAAAAAGACTTAGAGCCGCGCACCCATCGCGCCCAACCTGTTGCGCGGATTGCCCTTTTCCTCCATCAATCGCTCTAAGTTCTTCGGAGTCCTTGAAACAAATGACGCACTTTGCGAATCGTCCGACCCGAACGCATAGCCTGCAGGCGGATGACGATTTCTCTTTCATCTGATCGCCTTGGAGTAAACACATTCGAGAACGCGCTTTTGCGCTTTCCGCGATGCCCTGTCACTTTCCCGAAATCGCTCCTCAACCTCTCCCTTTCACTTTAAGATCTCTCCCTTCGTGACTCACCGCCTCGCGAGTTGACAAACGAGCCTCCGCAGTACAGTTGGACTTGTCCGCTCGGAGGAGTGACACGCGGGCGGAAATCGTTCGCTAAGCGTTCTTCGCTTACCGATGTACTCTCCCGACGACCTCTCTACCCATATGGTTCAGGATTGATTATGCTATCTGCGGAGATATGGGCGGCTGAGAAAATAACGTAAGCTCCACCACCGCGAAAAGAACGCTTGGTTGGCGAATTTTCTTCGCCGCTATTTGTGAGAACCTGGCGCGCTTTCTCGGCGACTTCAATGCCGGACTGCGGTCTAAACGATTTTTCCCGCTTTGTTTCCGCTGAGGCAGTATGAGCACGGGAGGATCGACGTCCTGGAAGGGTAATCCAAGGAATTCCAAGATCCTGTACAGAGGGAACGGCAGCACCATCTCAACCCATGAGGAGAGTAAGACTAGCAGGCCTTTCATCTGGATGAAGGTTTACGAGCTGGTGAGCATCGAGCGTTTGAAAGGCGCCGCAGGTGAAAGCTATTAACACGAAGGAATGAGAAATTCAGCTTAATTTCTCATCCAGTCGTTTCCCTGAAAAAGCACTGATTCAGTTCGTTATTTTTCAGGGAAACTGCGGTCATTTTGATTTCCTTAACCTTCCTGTTCCACGACGCACGAGAATTTTAACATAAACGAATATTTACAGAAATGGAACCTTCGTTCAATTTTCAAAGTATTGGCACTTAAAGACTCTAGCCAAACATGAATTAACCTAATCTCGCCAAAATTTTCACTAAGTTTCTGTGCTGGGTGACGGCGTTTTAAGTTCGAAAGAAAAATTTTCGTCATATTTCCTACTACGGCTGTAATAGTCGCACCTTATTTGCACTGCCATTTCATTCAATTTAATTTGTTACTGAAACTTCGAGGATTAAAGAGTGGGTTGGGCTTTCTCAAAGACCCTGAATTCCGGATTTGGCGTAAACAGTAATAATAATGTTATATTTTATAGCTCCCATCTTTTCTTACAAGAAATTAAAATCGCCCACGTTTCAAATTCAATTTTTTATCACCCGTCACTTTCCGTTACTTTCACAACATTCCTCTCCTATAGCTTTATGCAAACGCACTTGATATGGTCACGTGCATTATCTTTACAGGAAGAAGGCAGCTACTGGAAATTTGGTAAATGAACTTTAATTTGGCATTTTCCAAACCAGGAAAACACGAAGTATGAGCATAATTCCCGTGTAACGAGATTCCAGAAATATAAATCACGTGATTGTCACATTCATCGATACTGCGGGTTCATAAAGTATTTTAAGCAGTACTCAAACTTAAAGTTTATTTTCGAAACGTCATCGCCTCAGGTTCCAATCGGTACACAACCTTTCTTTCTCCGACACTTCCGTCCTTTTACTGGCAAAGCTCCTAAATACACCACTCCGTGAAGGTATGCTAACTGTAGCTGTAAACCAGAAAAATGTTTCGAAAGAGTGGATTGCATTCATACTTGCCTTTATTTCCAGTCTGAAGAGTTAATTTAGGCCAGTGATAGGGAACCACATTTATCTGGTGTCCTATATTTGGAATATTACTCAAACCAGTCATCCGTTCGAAATGACTTTCAAATGTATTCGCCCATAAATTGGAGAAAATACCTCGTGTATTTTTAACAGCCAATCATCGTATACCTTAGCAACGAAAAACTGAGTATTGTCAGGAGTATTTGACTAAGGGAAAAGAAAGCTGAAGGATAAGATACAAGTATTCTACAAGGGATGTGAATTTTGTTTATGTTAATGCCGTTAGTTGGATTAAAATTAATCTTCTCTGGTGAGATTTGGTAGAATTCCATTATAAATGAATTGATAAATATAACTTTTACTTTTCCATAAATATATTTGGCTTTGCTACCAATGGTTTCGAACTTTCAGTTCATCGTCAGGCTGAGGAATCCTTAGCCTAACTTAAGCCTAACGACGAACTAAAAGTTCAAAACCATTGGTAGCAAAGCCAAATATATTTGTGGAAAAGTAAACGTTATATTTATTATTTCAGTTAGTTGGATTATAATACAAATGAACTTCTAAAATTTGAATGAAACAAATATAATTTAAATTAAGTAGCCATGACCTCAGCTCTTTAGCCCACAATTCTGATCAAAGAGCAAACCAGAACAATCTTGGAAAAAGCAGAGACGATACATTAGGACCTAAGCCTCAATGGTAAAGCAAAGTGAAGTACATGTCAATTGCTATCTCTTATATGTATCGGGAAAACTAAGGAGTGCGATTCTCTTACGAGCCATTTGAAAAAAATTGATTTCAATTAATTAATAGGATTGCTAGGGAAGAAAGATTGTAAACAATTTACAAAAAAAAATTTCCAATTCTTTTGTTCCACAGAAAAACCTTTCAGGAGATAATAATTACAATTATTCCATGATGTTTCCTAGTTACCGAGTAGTGCCTTTAACTGGAACAATCAAACAAAAGACACGAAAAGATTATCGCAGTTAGCAACGTGCTTCTCCTCCGGAACTAACATCACGTTCCCTGAGGAATGAATCCTCATCTGCATTACGTCAGAGACTCAAACCGTTAAGCTGTGCGTCGCATAAGGAACGACCGATTTTTTAAATGCTCCCTTATTCCAAACGTGAGATAAGCACGTTTTCAATGAATTCCTATTTTAATAATCGTGATCCAACATTTCCTTGCATTACCTTACCGTCGAGAATAAAATAAAAGCGGATATAAATACGTAATTTTGGGCTGACTTTAAACAAAAAATGTCATTAGTTCCGGGCCAAGATTTTCAGCTGCAATAATTTTGACTAACGTAAAGGGCGTCATATACAGTCACAGTCGCATGAATATGACATAATTTTACAGTTAACTGAAAATTTTGAAGCTTTGATCGACACAGGATTCAATCAGTTCATCTCAAGTATATCATAAATGGTAAGGGAAATGCTTTAAGCTAGAAAAAGTGAAATGATGAATTACATACGAAAACATAGGAAATCAATCAAGCAAACCTTGCTTCAGATCGACAACGTTCGGCAGAACTTCCTTATTTCGTAATAGAAAATCACTCATAAGCGTATCGAGGGATCAAATGTTATACAACCTAAAAGTGTAATTCAAAGCGCGTACTTTTAATAGGATTTTACAGGTATAAAAATGTACCAGCTAAGCCGCAATAATTGCACATCGATCTCTCCTTTGTAAAATAAAGAAATAAATGCTGAATAAAATACAGGCGTTTGAAGAAAAATTTGGAGCATTAGATCACGTTCATAATTAATTATTTCATAAATTAAAAAATATTAAAGCAATGACTTTAATAAATCTCAAACGAGGTTTGTCCAAAGATATGGTGCTCAATGTTCCTATTCTCTACGAGATGCCAAAATTGGTAACTTGTTACGAACAGTTAAGCGTCAGTTAACAGTTTTCCGTCCGATGTTGTATTAAAAGGGCTATACGAAAGATTAACCAAATTCAAGACGCTCTGCGAAAAGTTAACCATTATCTCTTAACCTCATGAAGGATTAAGTACCAAAATTATCCTCTCCCAGAAAACATCAGAACCTCAGCCGTAACTGCACCTATAACTTGCTCGAATCAACCTCTCCTCCCGAAGAAGCTTCGGCCATCGACAGTGCTATAAAATTTTACAAAAGTAAAAAAATTCGATATGAAAATCAATAAAAAATTTAATCAGGTTGTCTTCGAGTAAGCCTTAATTCATAATAAAGTATAATTTATTATGATAATTAAAAAATAATGAACATGATTCCACCAATAAAATTAATCTCGGGGTGTCAAAAAATGTAAAACATAAGACATGAATAAAAGGTGTGACGTGACGAAGAAATATCCGTGATTTATAAAGGAAAATATTTCAATGTTTAAGGTATTTGCTGTTGTCATCCTGATGCTCCACTCCGACGCCTGGGTCCTCATTCTCCTTGGTAAAAATGGCGATGGCAGCGACATTCACGCAGCGATGACGCCTTTCGTGGCCACCGTGTCCATCCTCTTATTTGCCCCCGCGTGCGTTCTCGGACACTTTTTTAGGCAGAGGACGCCGATAATTACGGTAAGCAATTAAGATACTTCTCTCGGACGTGATGCTGTTAGAGAAACGTCCCCTTTCGGTACCGTTCCAATCCGTGAATGATAAGATTTCGAATGCCGCAGAGAACGCTTATGAAGCAGCTTTCCTTTGTATAATAATATCAATCTAAATCAATCAAACCGTTGAAAAATTCACACCCGACAACTATGTTGCCATTAAGATAGCATGGCAACATAGTTGCGGAAATAAATTATATAATATTTCAGCAAATTTGTTTTGAGAACATTACTTGCAAAGCGCGACCACTGAGAACCCTAACCCCTGCTGGTGGGAATTCTTCAACGGTTAGTTTGCTCGCAAAAAACGGTTATTAGGAGCGTTTCTCGAAATCTAATGTAATAGGTTGATTTTAATTTAATTTAATCTAGAAAGAAAGACTTTGAAAGGTCAGGCTATAGCAAGAAGAATTATTTCTCAGGAATTTACTATGGCAGTAAAAATAAATAGAAAATGTAGCGCATTTCGATGAAAGATGCTGTTTGTAATGCTAAATTAATTTTCAACTATAATTGAATCACTTTGTAACCCCAATTGTTTTCATCCCCAGTCATTCAATCTTCTTTTCCTTCCATCTCTTTGACAATTAACCCATCTGCAAGTACTGGATATTGCTTAGTTCATTTTGAAACTTTATTTCTCACTTCTCAACCCCCATTGTTTTCAATATATAATCTCTTCCTCTTTCCACCGTGATAATTAACCCGACTGCAAGTTTTCAGCGTAGGTACTTGATAATGTCGCGCAGCGATGAAACCGGTCGTTCATTAAAGCTAATGTGGAATTAACCATAGAATTTTCTTTCAAGATATACTGTAGCGCAATCGACCCAAAAGCAATCGAATATTATTCTGTATCGATATTGAATATAAAAATAAAACAAAAACTATTGATAATAAAAGTTATTGTTGAAAAAACGGGCAATTACTGTACGTCAGAAGGGATTTCAACGTCAATGCCCAACGGATAATATTTTATCCGTAAAAAATTGCGTGTGAAAACCCTTCTGTAATGTCGCAGTGCTTATTAACCATAAAGATGAATACTTCGATTAGAATGAAATATAAATCACATAGTTAATCATATGAAATCCAAGCATTTCATTTGCATCAATGAGATCAAAACATTTTTAAGGAATGATTCGGCGGTGATTAATTTTATTTTGCAACGAATCCTTAGTGTGTCTCTGGGTAGGCGACATTAATGATAAACTTTTCTTATCATAGCCCATCAATATGAAAGTATATTATATTACTAAATGATAGCTATTACGCTTTATAGGCTACCCTAAGGAAGGAGAAGGAAATGAGATACAGAAAAGGTTAAATTCTTTCCCTAAAAAAATATTTAGCAGTTTAAAAAGGTTCACATCCTCCAATGTTCAACAGAACTGCCAGTTAACGGGGAAGCGTAAACGAGTGTTCAACGAAATTATCTATATTATAAGGAAACCAAATCCTCTCTTTAGTCTCATTGAAATAAACAAGTAAGAACATCAAATTCCAAAAAGAAGGCTGATCAAAGACATGAAACATTTATCTGAGCGGAGCAAATTACTTTAGGGGTCAATTAGTTTTCATAAACAGCAAAAATCCTCATGCTGGAGGGCGAGAGTCAGATTTCATGACTTTAATGGCATCTCTAGATCAATAATTGGTCCTTAATTTTGCATATTTTCGTATCTATTTCCCAGTTCCAATGAAAAATATAACACATTTTCTAGCTATAAAGGAAAGGGAACACGGCTGTATTAAAACATTATAATCTAAGGAAATCCCCAAAGAGCCGTTGTTTACAAGCAAACCAAATAAACAAACCTTTAGAAAAAACAGATATCTAACTGGTTCTTTTTATTCCCCGAGGATGGTAAATTATTTTCCGAAATACGTATGAAATGTTTATCTTATAATCAGCTAACTTATGAAGGGGCATTTCGGCTTACGAAGGTCTCAGCTATCGAATATATTTCCAGTACGAAATATTTTTTCATCCAATGTGCACTGCGTATTCTTGGACAAAATGAAAACGGCTAAAATGATTCAATGCATAAATAATGGGAGAAACAATCGACTCTCGGCCAAGAAAGAACCTTGTGATAAACGTTCGAGCGCGTTTACATACACTTACGAAATTAGGGGAATACCCATACTTGCGCTCATTTCCTCTGAATGCTTTTCATTTTCTATTCAGAATATTATGCAATGTATACATTAGTGCGGAAGCATCGTGCAACCTATTACTTTTGTATGACAGAATCTTGGACAGCAGAAATCCACTTCAAATATGAAGTCCTGCCTGCCATCTGTCCTGTTTCTTCCATCTATCAATCATCGCATTGTCCTGGCACTGTTCGTTCCACTTTCATCACTGCCACTATTTCGCTTTCTCCACATCTCTCCTTTATTTCTTTCCCACTTTAAGTCCGTTCTCTTCCAGGTTTCTTCATTTACGACATTCCTGAATGGAATGGTGGAATTCCTGAATGGAATGGAAGAAGTGGAATGATATTCAGAACTCGCTCGCACTGAAACCACTACTTTCTGAAGAATAAATTTGAGCTTTTCGTCAGAATTCGCGTCCACTGTAACCGTTTGGAGCATTAGATCACGTTCATAATTAATTATTTCATAAATTAAAAAATATTAAAGCAATGACTTTAATAAATCTCAAACGAGGTTTGTCCAAAGATATGGTGCTCAATGTTCCTATTCTCTACGAGATGCCAAAATTGGTAACTTGTTACGAACAGTTAAGCGTCAGTTAACAGTTTTCCGTCCGATGTTGTATTAAAAGGGCTATACGAAAGATTAACCAAATTCAAGACGCTCTGCGAAAAGTTAACCATTATCTCTTAACCTCATGAAGGATTAAGTACCAAAATTATCCTCTCCCAGAAAACATCAGAACCTCAGCCGTAACTGCACCTATAACTTGCTCGAATCAACCTCTCCTCCCGAAGAAGCTTCGGCCATCGACAGTGCTATAAAATTTTACAAAAGTAAAAAAATTCGATATGAAAATCAATAAAAAATTTAATCAGGTTGTCTTCGAGTAAGCCTTAATTCATAATAAAGTATAATTTATTATGATAATTAAAAAATAATGAACATGATTCCACCAATAAAATTAATCTCGGGGTGTCAAAAAATGTAAAACATAAGACATGAATAAAAGGTGTGACGTGACGAAGAAATATCCGTGATTTATAAAGGAAAATATTTCAATGTTTAAGGTATTTGCTGTTGTCATCCTGATGCTCCACTCCGACGCCTGGGTCCTCATTCTCCTTGGTAAAAATGGCGATGGCAGCGACATTCACGCAGCGATGACGCCTTTCGTGGCCACCGTGTCCATCCTCTTATTTGCCCCCGCGTGCGTTCTCGGACACTTTTTTAGGCAGAGGACGCCGATAATTACGGTAAGCAATTAAGATACTTCTCTCGGACGTGATGCTGTTAGAGAAACGTCCCCTTTCGGTACCGTTCCAATCCGTGAATGATAAGATTTCGAATGCCGCAGAGAACGCTTATGAAGCAGCTTTCCTTTGTATAATAATATCAATCTAAATCAATCAAACCGTTGAAAAATTCACACCCGACAACTATGTTGCCATTAAGATAGCATGGCAACATAGTTGCGGAAATAAATTATATAATATTTCAGCAAATTTGTTTTGAGAACATTACTTGCAAAGCGCGACCACTGAGAACCCTAACCCCTGCTGGTGGGAATTCTTCAACGGTTAGTTTGCTCGCAAAAAACGGTTATTAGGAGCGTTTCTCGAAATCTAATGTAATAGGTTGATTTTAATTTAATTTAATCTAGAAAGAAAGACTTTGAAAGGTCAGGCTATAGCAAGAAGAATTATTTCTCAGGAATTTACTATGGCAGTAAAAATAAATAGAAAATGTAGCGCATTTCGATGAAAGATGCTGTTTGTAATGCTAAATTAATTTTCAACTATAATTGAATCACTTTGTAACCCCAATTGTTTTCATCCCCAGTCATTCAATCTTCTTTTCCTTCCATCTCTTTGACAATTAACCCATCTGCAAGTACTGGATATTGCTTAGTTCATTTTGAAACTTTATTTCTCACTTCTCAACCCCCATTGTTTTCAATATATAATCTCTTCCTCTTTCCACCGTGATAATTAACCCGACTGCAAGTTTTCAGCGTAGGTACTTGATAATGTCGCGCAGCGATGAAACCGGTCGTTCATTAAAGCTAATGTGGAATTAACCATAGAATTTTCTTTCAAGATATACTGTAGCGCAATCGACCCAAAAGCAATCGAATATTATTCTGTATCGATATTGAATATAAAAATAAAACAAAAACTATTGATAATAAAAGTTATTGTTGAAAAAACGGGCAATTACTGTACGTCAGAAGGGATTTCAACGTCAATGCCCAACGGATAATATTTTATCCGTAAAAAATTGCGTGTGAAAACCCTTCTGTAATGTCGCAGTGCTTATTAACCATAAAGATGAATACTTCGATTAGAATGAAATATAAATCACATAGTTAATCATATGAAATCCAAGCATTTCATTTGCATCAATGAGATCAAAACATTTTTAAGGAATGATTCGGCGGTGATTAATTTTATTTTGCAACGAATCCTTAGTGTGTCTCTGGGTAGGCGACATTAATGATAAACTTTTCTTATCATAGCCCATCAATATGAAAGTATATTATATTACTAAATGATAGCTATTACGCTTTATAGGCTACCCTAAGGAAGGAGAAGGAAATGAGATACAGAAAAGGTTAAATTCTTTCCCTAAAAAAATATTTAGCAGTTTAAAAAGGTTCACATCCTCCAATGTTCAACAGAACTGCCAGTTAACGGGGAAGCGTAAACGAGTGTTCAACGAAATTATCTATATTATAAGGAAACCAAATCCTCTCTTTAGTCTCATTGAAATAAACAAGTAAGAACATCAAATTCCAAAAAGAAGGCTGATCAAAGACATGAAACATTTATCTGAGCGGAGCAAATTACTTTAGGGGTCAATTAGTTTTCATAAACAGCAAAAATCCTCATGCTGGAGGGCGAGAGTCAGATTTCATGACTTTAATGGCATCTCTAGATCAATAATTGGTCCTTAATTTTGCATATTTTCGTATCTATTTCCCAGTTCCAATGAAAAATATAACACATTTTCTAGCTATAAAGGAAAGGGAACACGGCTGTATTAAAACATTATAATCTAAGGAAATCCCCAAAGAGCCGTTGTTTACAAGCAAACCAAATAAACAAACCTTTAGAAAAAACAGATATCTAACTGGTTCTTTTTATTCCCCGAGGATGGTAAATTATTTTCCGAAATACGTATGAAATGTTTATCTTATAATCAGCTAACTTATGAAGGGGCATTTCGGCTTACGAAGGTCTCAGCTATCGAATATATTTCCAGTACGAAATATTTTTTCATCCAATGTGCACTGCGTATTCTTGGACAAAATGAAAACGGCTAAAATGATTCAATGCATAAATAATGGGAGAAACAATCGACTCTCGGCCAAGAAAGAACCTTGTGATAAACGTTCGAGCGCGTTTACATACACTTACGAAATTAGGGGAATACCCATACTTGCGCTCATTTCCTCTGAATGCTTTTCATTTTCTATTCAGAATATTATGCAATGTATACATTAGTGCGGAAGCATCGTGCAACCTATTACTTTTGTATGACAGAATCTTGGACAGCAGAAATCCACTTCAAATATGAAGTCCTGCCTGCCATCTGTCCTGTTTCTTCCATCTATCAATGATCGCATTGTCCTGGCACTGTTCGTTCCACTTTCATCACTGCCACTATTTCGCTTTCTCCACATCTCTCCTTTATTTCTTTCCCACTTTAAGTCCGTTCTCTTCCAGGTTTCTTCATTTACGACATTCCTGAATGGAATGGTGGAATTCCTGAATGGAATGGTGGAATTCCTGAATGGAATGGAAGAAGTGGAATGATATTCAGAACTCGCTCGCACTGAAACCACTACTTTCTGAAGAATAAATTTGAGCTTTTCGTCAGAATTCGCGTCCACTGTAACCGTAACCTTACTAGTAGTAGGCGTAAACTTCTATGAAAGGGTCACAAAGAAAAACTTTGCCCAAACGCGAAAGCTTCGATTTTGTTCTGTATACGCAGAATTTTGATGATGTGAAAAGATAAAAATCTTTTCTTCTAACCGAAGTAGGTGTGCTGTACTAGTAAATGCGCCATAAGAATCCGATAAAAAAGACGCGCAATGTTTGCTTTGGAGGCTAACCTTGAACGATCAACTGGAAATTGCGATCTCTTCTTTTTTACCTCTGAATATACTAGTGCACGTATTATTTAATCCTTCCTCATCAAATTCATCGGCAAACTCAGTAATCAAAGTATGTGCTTAACTCACAAAGGGAAATGTAATTACGGACTTAACAATATGATGTAGACGACATTTTTTGCCTGTAGGGTTCCAAAACTTAGCTTCATAAATGAGTTTGTGTTATCAACTCCACATTCATTAATCGCCAAGAAATTCAACATCGTTTCATTCTATCATTGAATACTTATGGTTTCCATTTTTCTTAATTCTAGGTTGAGTATAGTATTCAATTCTTGCTTTGAAGCCATCTATTGTCAACAGGCATTCTTCCTTATTTAATTTATTGAATAAATAGAGAAATTCTTCAAAAAGGTAACCTTTTCCTACCTCCAGGATGATAATCCTAATAAGGAAATTAAGTTAATAACCGACTTACAGCTTTACTATTACTCTAAGTAGCTTTATTATTACTTTAAGTAGCTTTTCTAACAGTTTTACTGTTACTCTAAGTAGTAGCAAAATTCTTTCGGATGTTATTCTCCATTTTTATGCCTTTTTCATATTTTTTTATGAAGCGGTATTTCCGAATAGCGGTAGCCCTTTTCCTCTTACATTCTTTCATGTTCCACAATATATAAATAAATAAATAACGTCTTTATTTTGGGCGAAATTGAGACTTTAAAGTCTCCTCTTCCATTTAACCCATCGTCAATATTAAAAAAAATTAAATTAATAATAAATCAATAAACTAATATTAATGTCAAAGAGTTAAAAAATAGATAATAAAAGTTAACTTAAGTTGAATTAAGACAAAATTGGAAATATTTAGTTGTGGATTTAAAAACCTAAGTGAGGCCTAGGAAAAAAATATATCCACAGCAGGAAAACACCCACAAAGAAGGGGGGTGTGAAAAACCTGCACAAACCTACTGAGAGTAATGACTAAGAGATTTAGAAACAGAAAGCTGGGAAAAAATATATAGCCTGAAAATAAGAACATGATTAAAATGACAAACAAATACATAATACTGCCTTAATAAGTTTTCACTGACACTAAGTTTCGATAAAGTTTATGATTAGTCATTGAACCGAGTCACTAGTATCATATGCACTTAGGAACACAAACATATATGCTAATATTACACACTGAGAATGCATAGAAAATACAACTAATTACTTAGAAAATACAAATACAGTAAAAACAAAGTTGACTATTAATAGATAAACATAGACATCACTTGTTAATTATTGCAATGAATTCATTTCAGAAAAATCAAGTATTTGAGAAAAGAAAAGTAGAAGATAGCACAAGGAAACAAGATAAATAACATTATTAAGCTCAAGGAAACAAGATAATAACATTAAGTTTTACATTATTATTATTATTATTATTAATGATGACTAAATTATAAAACGAAGAAAAGGCGAAGCGAGAAAAGAATGAAAATTAACTTACAATAGAACTATATGGCTAAAAAATAGAAAGTTCAAGAGGATTCATTATGATAAAGCATGAGCGAAGGACTATATATCAGAATATAGTCATTGTATATAGTCGTGCATTCACATTTCCTGTTAATTTCTATTAAGCAGAATGTATGTAACTTGGTTTCTTTCCATACCTAATATTATTTCCTGTTCACTCACATGTCATGAGCGAATGTCCCACGCTTTAGCTCTTACAATATTTTCCATTTTCCAATCACTCACATTCCTTATACGCGCAAGAGTCGTCATCACATACATCGTCCCGTTCTTAGCCTGTAAGTTCTTTCTATCATTGAATACTTATCGAGGATAAAGGAGGTATAAAATCGAGGAAGCCGACCTCCCTCGTTTTCTACCCAGCTTCCATTATTTTATTGAAGGCAAGATTTCACATTCTTATTGAATATTGAACTGTTTACTGAAACTTCCTATTCTTCATCTCAATGTTTCCTTTGCATAATTTTACAACCTAATTTTAAATATAGATAAATTCATTTCTAAAGTTGAGAGTAAATAATGTAGCGAATTTACATATTAAAGAAGGAGCGCTTCGTAAACAACTTCATCACGTGAATTTACATTTCATGAGAATTAGAAAACCTGACATTCAGAACACAACTACCACCTTACCTACCACGATATATGAGGGCAGGATATGAATTGAGTTGTAGACACCAAATAAGAAAATTTGGCAATAAATTCTTCCGTTCTCCCGAGGATCATTCTTCGGTATAGCAATAGAGCATAAGGATTGTAAGGATAATCACTAGGATAAAAAAACAAGATTATTTTCATGCAAAATGCTCATATGTAAAATCACATGGTATATAGAGTAACTGAAGTAAATATGGGGAGTTCTCCATATTACTCGATTCTTACTAGGAAACTGTCCTCGATTTGAATTCATGGTCAAGGAGATAAGTTCAAACAAACCGTTGCTAACATATATGACTTACTATCCGCGGCAAGAGCGTAAGTGGCCCTATACGTCTCTCGTCTCAGTATATAACCTCCGAGAATGCCCCTTGACACTTCCTCTCATTTTTTACTATCTCTCTCAGCCTTAATGCAATTCTCCCACTCACTGTGTCATTCTCGAGACATTATCCCCAGCAAAGCTTCCATTAGATTAGAGGTCAAAGGCTACTGCCCACCTAACCTTGCCCCTGCAGTTGAACTCACTTAGCTAAAAATATCACTTAGCACAAAATTATTCCGTTTCCGTTCAGATTCTAGAGACGATAACTATACATTGCTAAAAGCTAAATACGACAACACCGAGAATACACTCCTTTCCAAAATTCTTCCGTTAACATGCAACGAAAGGCTGTTCTTTTCAATCGCAATCTGCGTTTAGCAATTACCTAGCGAGATATTTAGAAACTTTCCAGCAAAGTCGTACTGAATTATGAGTTGATTTGTTTGGCGCTAATTTTGAACGATTCATTAAAACTGACACTAACTCTCCAATAAATTGTGGATTTAGTGAAAATGCTGCAGTAATTAAATCTGAGCTACGAGTCATACCCGAATAGCCGACGATCAAAATTAAATTTCGAATACCCCGTAATCCATTTTCTAAGCGGAAAAAGTTGCATTAACTCTCCAACTAATCCATGTATCGTGGTGTTTTGCCTATCAGTACATAATGGTGAACTTATAAATGGTGCAAAAGGAATATCTAATAGTAAATATTGTATTGCAAATACGTTTCCGTAAAATAATGTTGACGTAGAACAGTAGGAATGGTTCCAAAATTTCAAAGATGCGGTGAATTAATAAACATAATTTCTTTGAATACAATATCCCTGAATCCCCTCCTGCAGGTATGCGATAAATAAGACTGAACCATTTTGGATGGTAATATGAGACCTTTCAAAGCAAGCGACCGATAGTTTTTGATGCAACATTTCCCTCTATCCTCAGATGCTGGCTATGGACGTAATCGGATTGGTCCTCTTCGCCACCACATCTGCCCTCTGCTTCATTCACTGGGACCAGGTGAAGAGGATAATCATGTCCATATCGGAGGATGGTTTCCTGGATGACCAGCCCCCGCAGGTTTACGCGGAACTGGAGAAGGCGCTAATGAACGTAACGTCGAGTAGCGTACGATTGGCCAACGACAAGTTACTCATGGAGGGCATAATGAGCGGCGCTGTCACGGCAGTTTTCGCTATCGATATATTCCTCACCGTCAAATACGGTGTCATCCGAGGAAGGAAACCAAAGGCGCCTTTGGTTGTGCAGTATTTGCCCTCGCCAATACCGGACTGATATCCCCACCCTCTCCTCGTGAATCATATCGATGATCTCCCAGAATGAGCCATTCTCGTTACTTGTTATCGTTGTCGCAATCCGTTTTTATGTACGTATTATATTGTTATATATTTCAAATTTTATTTATGATATGCATATACTATACTGGTATATACTATGTATACCAAGCAGCGACTTTCTTAAGATATATACAGATATCAACTATACATTACAATATATTTCAAATTTTATTTATGATACGCATGACCATATATACCAAGAAGCTACTTTCGTAAGATATACAGCTACCAACTTAAGTGAAACATGCGGACATGGTATTCGGGTTTACTTTTTGTTAAGACATTTCTAAAAAGCTAAGACTTCCTTCCGTCTGACTGTCCGTTAGACATAAATAACATCTGACAGATTTCTCCTTACCACAGAGGCAATACTACTAACAATCTCACATTTTATCTAAGGACAACGGAAATAGAGCGTATATCAATACATTAAAGTCAGATTGTGGGTGTGTATGAACGTGTGCATTGTCTATTACAAAAAAGGCATCCAAAATATAATAGGATATTCTTGTTTCCGACATCATCGCAGGTGCGACGTCAGGTCTGAAAGATTAGGCTTTCCACATGAAATGTACACGAAATCCGTTTCTATCACCTGCAAAGTTTATTACTTTTGCAATAAAAGTTAGAACTACTGGTAGTAGAGACTGAGATCAGTTTCATGATGAACATAAATAACACTCAATTCTGTCAAAATTTGTTAACATCAAACGCTTTCTTCTCGATTACCAAAGCTAATATTTTTCTTTTATGTTACCAATGCTATTATTGAAGTCGATTTATGTTTGCCTTTTTGCCATTTGCCAAGATTACATGAGAACTAGGACCTTGCCTAGGAAAATGAAGGAAATTATGGTTGACTTTATCCCTTTCGCTGTGTATTTGGATTAGACGCAGCTTTAGGACTATAAACGTCAAGTCGACTTTAGTCGATTGTCGCAGTGAAAGGGATTATGATATTTCATTATGACAGACAATTTCACGAATTTATATCACAAAATTGTAGCTTCCGAATTTCATCAATCATTAAAAGACACACATATCACACATCCACACATATCACAACCATATTTAACTTTGCACCGAAATACATGGCACTTGATTGTTCATTTAAAGTAAGACAGATTGAGGACAGTAATTTAACGTCAGAACAAGATTTAACTGTCAGTAAAGTATTCCGTCCAAAAGCCGGTTGAAACCTTTCTCCTCTACCATTAGCCACTAAGATCTAGGGGAGGGAAATGAGGCTTACTGGGCGATACGAGGAGTGACGTATTGTTCCCACACTTTCCTCAGAATACTACATTTAAAAACAGAAATCAATGTTAATGATTTTCTGACAATGCCGGATATTTTAGCTAGAATTCTGTGATTTTCAAAGGAAAGGAGCACCTGCGAAAAATCTTGGAATTTTAGTAAGGATAATATGCACCTGCTGCTCTCGACTGAATTCGCCGATTCTATCCGCAAGTATCACCTTAACGTTCAAAATCTACTCGAGAAGTTCATCTTCCCATCTGACAATGAGTGTAACAGCCTTTCTTCCATTAAAAGCATAATGCCTTTCGAGTAATTTTTATTAGAGGTGAGAGTGAAGGTAAAATACGATCTTTTGCCAACTGATTATTCTTTAACTCATACCAATCTGATGCCCTCGTCATAGTGTATGCATGATTAATACGCTGAATCGCATTGTCACTAAATACGCAGTGAAAACTACAACACTACTGTTGCAATGTAAATGAATGACACTTTACCTAGCTTCAATTTCAATACAAGTGAAGACCTAATCACGCCTATCAATCCCACCTATTAGATGAGGAGAAATCTTGATAACATTGAACTTTTACCCTGATGTCACAAAACATCGGTGCACATTCTTCACAGAAATCAGTTTTGGATCAAAGCATTAAGCAAGTGAGCAACGACTTGAGGACCGGGAAATGAATTTGTGCAATAAACGTTGAACATTCCTGCAATAGCAACTGAGAATAGAAATTTTGGTTCTCATACCCCTGAATAAGGAAACATTCTTTTCTCTTTGGGGAAAGTCAAATACCCGACGAGAATCACTGATTATCCTGAATAGCAATTGACCTGTGCTTGACCTTTTGCCGAACTCGAAAAGAAATTTCGATGTAAAATTATGTCAAACGAGGAAAATGGCAGCGAATTAGGTTATTTTGGGCCACAAGTTGCCGAGAGTTTAGAGTCGATAGCGGTAAGCAATAATCTTGCCCATTACGAGCATCTGCGTAACATCTCATTACCGTTCTCTCCGAAGAAGACAGGTCCCTAACCAGAGAGGAAATTCTTGTATTATTCGCATCATCCTTCGAGCTATGCTCCTCACTTATTCATTCCAGAAGCAATCCTAATTGTCTGTGATTCCGCCACTTCAGATCTTGCAAATCACGAGGACATCATTAAAATTAATCAATTATTAGAAGGTTTTGCGATTTTATCGTCATCTGGGAAGAAATAGCGCACTTTAAAAAATCGCGAATGCTGTGGATGTTCGCTTTATCCGCCTGATCAAGCTTTTGATTCATCAATGGAGACCTCATGAATACACAGTTAATTGCCATAAAAGCTTTTGTTCAGACAAACATCACTAATTCAGACTTCACTAAAAGGCACCCATAAACTTGCCGTGTCTAATGAATTAATTAAACACCACAAAATAATATAAGTTCCATAAAAAGTTGTCTCAATATATAATAATATATGATTATAATAAAATGAAACAAAAATATTGTCTTATTACAAAAACGAGTTGGCATACTTTAAGGTATATGATAAGCACTATACTTGGAACTGCTTGGAAAGTCGTTTTCTCAGTCTGGAGCTGAAGGCATGACTGCGGCAAAAAGGCTTATGCATACACAGTACGTGCGCAAGCAAACACCGAGGCGTCCGGTACGCGTAACGGGCAAACAACATAGCCAACTTTCATTTTAACAGGATACGCATGAGAAGCGCTGGAGATTCATATTTTTCGAACGATCGTTTTACTTGGATTCGAGATTCTCAAGTAAGAATATTCTTCAATATTTCGTGACTCCATAAATGGTAGAAAATGAATCGCCCGTGCGTACCAAACGTACACATGAAATCATAATTATTAAACGAATGATGCACAAGTGCTTATTGTTACGTAACGCCCGGCTGGGGTGATATTCTGGTATTCGTTCTGGAGTTATTACGAATAAAACGGCAAGGAGACATATAAAGTAGAAGAGAATACTCATTGGTAACGTAATTTTTGCCGCAAATCGGAAAAGACCTTGAGATCATGGCATCAAACCGCAATAGTTCTCATTCCGGTTTTTGCTCCGGTTCAACAAGAAAAGCAAATTTCCGTCCGGTAAAGTTTCTTTAGCCACCGTCGAAACGGTATTTTTTCGCTCCGACCATATCCTTCTGAAAGTTCATTTTTTATCTGTTTTAACTTCACATTACCTTCATTCGCATTACCTAACGCAAATTTTAGAATAAAACGTCGGAATAGTTAGTTGAAAGTAATTTTTACACTTGTTTAGTAAACCTTCCTCTAATGTTACTCAAGTTAAATGTACACTGCTGGGAACAGCAAATTGGAAAGGAATAAATAACTGCTCTCGATTTCGATTCGGATTCAAGAATTCAATTCATTTCGGTCCGGTTTCGGTTTTCCCTCCGGCAAGATTAGCTTTTTTTTCTGTTCCGGCTCGATGCCTTGCTGAAGATTCGAGGGCCTAAATCATACAACGTGGGCGATGTAAACAGCACTATCACTATGCACTAGCATTTGAGGTTGAGAACCAAAATGAGTTAGTATCAAATCTTAAGAAATATTCCCCGTACGTTAGAGGTCTGTCTTGAAATTTAGGCCATAAAAGGCATGCGATTATCCCCTTATTGTATCGTACGAATAGGATTTTCCTTTACGTTATTTTCAAAATGACAAGCGAACATTCGTGAGAAGAAATATTGGCAAAAACTTGACATTGGATGCCCATGAGAACAGGGAAAAATGTAGTCATCACGCCGAAGACGGGTTTGATCCTCAACCCTTACACTGTTAACTACAAAAGCTTAGGAGAGGGGATGAAGCAACTAAGTAAGATGAGGAATGAGGTAGTTTGCCCTGGCTTAACTCACTGAACCAAAATTTTATAAGTAGAAGTTCAAGCAAGAGCAGTACAATGAGTAACATTCAATCAGAGTCATCTGTGTCGAAAACAAACATTACTTGTGAACCATAATAAATCGTCGCACAAATGTCAGTTTCATTGGAACATTATGATATTTTTAATCCCGTACAGCTGTGTTTATGGAAGGTAACTATCAAATTTATTTAGCCAAGCAAAACAAAAATAACTTCTAAAAGTTCCACACGCCTCCAACCGTTGCTAAAAATATTTGGAGAATTTCTTCGAGTAATTCCTTTTACGCTGAAAATTTCTAAAGAAAACTCGAGACTAAAAATATTCTCACGTTTCCCAAAGGAGAAAGTAAACCACTCTCGTTGTAAGAATCGACGAATAGAGAAACATCTTGCGTAAAGAAACCGTAGAAACATTATTTATGGCCATTAAAATGTTCTTATTATTATGCTAATTTGAATGACCATTAAAAGAATAAATAATCAGTAGAAAAATAGACGAGCCATGGGTGTACATACTAGAGGCTGCAAGCCACCATTGTTACGGCTCCATCGATAACATCCGAAACTTAAAATCTCATGCTCTCCGCTGAATGTGGGAGTAAAAATTTATAAAAATAAGGCACACTTCTGAAGGGTCATCAAATCACAACATTGTAGTTCGAAGAGAACGAATGCTGAATGACTGCACAAAACTAATTATAGAAAGGCATGTATAAGGTTGCCATCAACTAGGAGATGCGTAGGGGAACTCTTTTTTCGGTCGATAAGCAGCAATATTGATAAGGACTGGTAACCGAGGATGACAGAAAATGCGCACAATTCCAGCGAGAGATAAAAAGAAATGCATCAAGGTAGAGATAATCAGTAGCAGGATTTTAAGATTAAAAAACGTAACTCGATTTCGACATAAAAGTATGCAACTTACTGTTAGTTCAAGTCACTCATTCCAGTCATTTTTACCAAGATTTTATTGAGCGTAAACCATTTGGTAATGCCTTCCTTTGAATTTTATGATTTTATTCATTTTGCTAGTTCTTTCAGTCTGAGTGAATAAACGAACCTTTTCTTTGATAAGATAGCTTTTAGTTGGAGAGAACATTTTCGTCTTCTAAAGGAAGCTCATAGAAAAACACACTCATCGATTCATCACCTCCATCTAGAAAGTTAATGAAATTTAAACACGATTTCCTTGCACGAGGACGCGACTGCTGCGTTATGGGTAACCCGTTGAGGTCGGACCTTAACTACTACAAGATTCATTCATCAGTTTGATAATTAGACAAGTAAACTTGGTGTATTACCACATATTATAAACGTACAAAACCCAATCTCATAAGAACAAGGCCGATTCCGGATAGGAATGTGAACAACTTGAAAATTACGAACTCTTCCGCGCTTTTCTGAAGTTTCGAAGAACTATTTCATGATCGGACACGCGATGGCATCGTATAAAAATATACGTACATGAAAAGAAAAATTTAACCACAGAGGTTATCGGAGTGCTATAAGGAGAACTTTACACTTTCTGGAAAGAATTAATAGCGAAAATCTTTTGCTGAATATTTGAGAATAGTAGATAGGTTCATGAAATAAGAAAGGCTTCATTAGCATCATTCATCTAATTAGGGATTTGCTTGACAAAACTAGCCTTCAAGTCAACGTAGATAGAACAAGTCGCTGCTATAACAAGAAATATCCCGATGAAATAAAGACCGTTTTGTACTCTTCCAAGTGTACGAAACGGTCTTTATTTCATTGTAATGGCCTTCCACGAGGTAACGCCTTCCCATATCGTGTTTAAGAAATATCCCGCGTACAGGTTGATTGTGAGATTACCATATTTGTCTCAATCTCAACTGCGGCAAACATAAAGCAAACACTAATTGCAAAGTCACCGCTTATGTCACGTAATCGTCGATAATTAGCTGTTATTATTGGGCCTGGATGGCCTCGGTGGTATTGTCATCCCTTGCTAATTGGATGAGCTCATAAAAAGCAGCAAACAATCTTTAGCTTTTTGCGCGTACGATAAGATCGCAGATCGTGCGATGACAGCGCCAGACGCGATAGGCGTGGTCGCAAAGGCGACAAATCGCCCCCAAAGCCTTCGGGTAAATCCGCTAAATAACCGAGGAGCGTAAAAAGCGTGGAAAGCTCCTTATCTATAGTTCGCAGATAAGCACGTAGCTTTAGTCTTTCTTTTCTTTAACTACCATTAGGTCGTGCATTAGGCACGATGCCTGAGCTGACGCCAAATTCTCCCCATGAGGATCAGCAGATGAGGAACGGACAGGAGCAAAGCTACGGTGAATTGCTTAGATCTGCGGAAAGACGCGACGAAAACGCGAAGGTAAGCGTACTCAACGAAGAAAATTGGATATTATCGTGTTCTGATTTACGACAGCAATCTTAAAGATGGAAGGCGAAGCTAGCAGCAACTCGAGCTCCGCTTTGTTGCGAAACTCACTGCTACGCCATATAGTGTAAGGAACATTACGGATAGGTGTGTCGAGGAGTATGTGAGACAAATCAGAGCGGTTATAGCATAAACACCCAAGACAAGTAGATTTGGCGCCGGAGGGATACCCTCTGTTTTCCGAAGTTACGTTCCCAGGATGTTACGCGTATGACGAAAGGCATTAGATAGAGTTTGCTGTAAAGAAAGCAAAATTTTTCTGCGCGCTCAGAACGTAAACTTTATTTGCAAACAAATTGTGGACATAGAGCATGTACTGGTGTTTTCCACGAATTTTACTGGTCCTGGAAAGGTAATTTCTAAATAATGAAAAACTATTAAAATTTGATATATTTTTGCAATATGCGAAACAGAATTGCGGGAAAATCTTGGAATGTGATGTAATGAGTTATCATACATTTTAGAGGTTTGTAGAAAACAAAATTCAAGGAAATACATAAAAAATGAGTAATATTGCATAATATTCCTAGAAATGAATTTTGTTTACGACAGAGAATAACCAGACAGGAGACTGGCACTTACGTAATCGGTCAAATGGCACGCTATGATGGAGTTTATTTGGAAAAGTGGGCACTTATGCAATTTTATGCCCGAAAATGGTGATGATCATGAAAAACAATCAGAATGCAATGAAGTAAAAGTAGTTGGCTAAAATATTGATCGTAAATTATATTAAAATATCAACTCTTGAGTAAGAAAACGATGGTAGTTTTTTCTCTACCTCCACGGCTCGTTTACCAAAAGAATCATGCTATTGATGCTTAACCCTTGTGTAGGCACCCGACTTTACCTACGTTGTTGGGCACCCGGGGTACCCGGGTACCCACCTCTTTAGATCTCATTTTTGAACAGATTTGTAAAAGAATTCGTTCTCTGAACATTTTATTCAATAAATAGATATGTTATGAAGGTATTAAAGTCATTTTTATATCATTTGACCGGTTTGAACATCTACAATTAACAAAATCAGAAAGGTATGTTTATTCTTCGGTTCTTGACGCCTGAATTCCTTTTTTTTTCATTAAAAACTCAAATTTGAAGTCATGTAAAATTTAAAGTAGAAATTGCACAAAAAAACAATTTACACCAACGTATAGTACGTTCTATCGTGCATGTAATCATAAAAGCTAATCATTTCTGTTTTCATAACATTTGGTATTTTTCATAGATAGAGCGGAAAAAGTGCCCATTTTTACGAGCTGTTTCACGGAGTGCTCTTTTTGAACGTTTGTTCTTCAAATGCTATTAATTCAATCACAAAGATATTTTGATAAAATATTAATACGCTTATTGTTCATTAAAATACGAAGTTTCAGAGTATTTGTGTCAAACGATAAAAAGTTGTTGTCGATTTTGTGAAACAACTTTTTCTCGGAAATGGATAGCCGTAGAAGTACAAAATTGAGTTCGTTAGAAAGATTTCGAAATGAGTTTTCAGGGTAAATAATTATCGTTCACTACAAGTTAGCGGATTTTTGTATACGAATTTATATTTAACGCCGGGATTCGGAACTGTTGAGCGGTGTTGCCGTGTTGAAGTCTTCGGGAGTTCCTAACGTCAAACAATTCCCTTCACCCTATCTCTCCAGGCGTGCTCTTTCTTTGTCTCGTTTTTCAGCTGCGATAACATCGTTTTATCTGAAAAAATCAGTTAAAGTACTAACACCTCAAATTCACCCGAGCACCTTCAGTTAAGCTTTAATAATATTGCTGTACTCTCTGTGTGCTAGTTTTTCGTTAGCTTGTATAGGGCAATATATGTTGCATAATATCTGTAACAATGATAATTTTTACGAAGAATTTTTATTCACAACAATCGTTACAGCCAAAATTCAGAGAAAAAAGCCAAATAGGCTTTTTTCTCTGAATCTCCCAATCTGAATTGAATATCCAACCTTTTAAACTTTTGTCGAAACACTGAGTGAAACCAGAATTTTTCAACGAAACCATTACATAAATCATACATGCAAGTAGTATCTTACCATAAAAAATCAGCTCTCGATAATTCCTCCATTTCTTCGAAGTATTTAATGTAGCACTTATTTTACCAATAAATTATTGTTCTTCAAATAGTCTTTGTACGAAAAAATTCTAAGAAAAAAGAAAGTGACACTATGTTTTATGTATTCTACATAAACCTGTGAAGCGTTCGGCTCACTCAGTAATTTAGCGACCAGAAGAAAGCCAGCAGTGGCACTGAAGCACAGATGTTCAGTTTCTACGAAACATAAGGGTAAGAAAGATGATCAATAAGATAAGATAATAAGGAAAAATACGAAACGTAATTGATATGATTAGGCGTAGCTTCGCAGTCCATGGCGATAGAAAGAAAGCATCTCTGAGGGACGGAGTGTTCAAAAGCTCGAGATGCAATCCGACAACACTGCTGCACAGTTGCGAATCCCGGCGTTAAATATAAATTCGTATAAAAAAATCCGCTAACTTGTAGTGAACGATAATTATTTACCGTGAAAACTCATTTCAAAATCTTTCTAACGAACCCAATTTTGTACTTCTACGGCTATCCATTTCCGAGAAAAAGTTGTGTCACAAAATCGACAACAACTTTTTATCGTTTGACACAAATACTCTGAAACTTCGTATTTTAATGAACAATAAGCGTATTAATGTTTTATCAAAATATCTTTGTGATTGAAGTAATAGCATTTGAAGAACAAACGTTCAAAAAGAGCACTCCGTGAAACAGCTCGTAAAAATTGACACTTTTCCGTTCCATCTATGATAAATACCAAATGTTATGAAAACAGAAATGATTAGCCTATATGGTTACACGCGCGATAGAACGTACTAAACGTTGTTGTCACTTGTTTCTTTGTGCAATTTCTACTTTAACTTTTATACGACTCCAAAGTTGAGCCTCCGTAACAAAAAAGCCGATATTTCGCGTGACTGACGCTGGCCATTATACGGAAGTAAGAAACATACCTTTCTATTTTTATTCATAGTAAAAGTTCTAACCGTTCAATTGATATAGAAATGGCTTTAATATCTTCAGAAAATGTCTATTTATTGAATAAAGTTTTCAAGGAACGAATTCCAACGAATATGTGTCAGAAAATGAGAAGGAAAGTTCAGGTGGGTACCCGGGTACCCCGGGTGCCCCCAAGACGTATGTGAACTTTGAATGCTTTTATTTAAGCAGTAAATTTAGTTAACGTATTTATAATGGTAGTATTTACTAGGGATTCAGGTATATAACGACGATCTGAAGCATCAAAGCGATATCTTTCTAAATAATCAACGTAAAAGCAAAAATATACCTTAGTGGGTACCCGGGTGCCTACACAAGGGTTAAAAGAGGTCGATAGTATTGTTATAGATTTTTATAAAGCCTTTGACACGTTACCGCATGATCTACTGTCAACAAAAATAGAAAAATTAAACACAGATGACAGTCAAAAGTTGGTTAAAAGATTTTTTAATAGGCAGGACTCAGCGTGTTAAAGTTAGCGATTGCTTCTCCGAAGACGTCAGAATTACTTCCTGGGTGCCACAGGAAAGTGTCATTGGACCATTGCTTTTTTTAATTCATGTAAATGATTTACAAAACAGTATTTCGTCCAGAATTCGGCTGTTCGCGGATGATTGCATAGTTTATAGGGAAATAAAATCTGAGGATGATTCAAATGTACTTTAACGAGATATAGAGTTAATCGAGAAGTGGGCTAAATCAAATGGAATGCAAATAAACGCAAAGAAAAGTAAACATATAACCTTCACAAATAAGAGAAAGAAAAGACAGATTAGTTATAAACTACATGGAGAAATTATTCCAAGGGTGGATGAATGTAAATACTTAGGGGTCACATTAACGAAAAATTTGGACTGAGGACCACACGTAAATAAAGTTGTGTCGAAAGCACTTAAACTCTCCACTATGTAATGAGAAATTTATAAGGAATCAGTAAAGAGGCGAAGGAATTAGGGTACAAAACAATAGTGAGGCCGATTTTAGAGTATGCAACTAATGTTTGCGATCCGCACGACAAATTAAATATAAGTAAAATTGAAAAAGTTCAAAGAAAGGCAGCCAGATATGTATTGGGTAGGCACAAGAAGATGGACAGCGTAAGTGAAATGCTCGAAATTCCGGGCTGGGAGACATTAGAGAAGAGGAGGAAAGTCAACATATTGGTGGGCTTATTTCAGGTTAGAACAGGCGGTGATGCTTGGGAGGAATTAAAAAGAAGAATAAAAAAGCCAAGTTACAAAGCGAAAGGAGCGAAATGAAATCCAATCTAACTCCTATAGGTAAAAATTATACCCATCTTTAATAATAGTTCAGCGTACTTACGCATGTAAGAATAGAATGGACTAAATAATACGGTATCATTGTTAGGTAGATCCAATTACCTCTTGAATATCAATATATTATTGATTATAAAAAGTCGGAAACAATCGCATTTCCGGAAGGAGTATTCGCTTTTTAAATCTTAAAAGAAATCTTTCGGGTTAACTGCATCGGAATTTAATGACCGGCGAATGTGATACGCACACCTCTAACAAGTAAGTTATAACTGCCATTTTACCTCATGCCACTGACGTATTCCACGTCTAATACGTGAATACGCGCAACTACGTTGGAAAAATTATTAATTAAGCTGTAAAAAAAACTGGAAACAATTACCATAGGGTTGCAAAAGAAATTTCAAGAAGATATGTATGTAAACCGTTCGATTAAATTATAATTTTTAAAAACTCCATGAGAGTTTTTCAAAATTATGAAAAACCACCAACTCAAAATTTACTAAAGGTGAATGTGCAACGGAGCTTTTACATGATGTACTCTTTCAATATTACAGAATCAAGCTTAGATAATAAGTTTCACTATTTCGTATTTATACTATATATATTTTTTAATATTTGATTAAATGATCTAAAGAATATTAACATGTTCAATATTCTAACTTACAAAATCTTCCCCATAACCAGACAAGTATTATCATTTCTATCTTCCAGGACCTCCATCTTGAATTGAATGAATGTACCGACCATGTCTCCAATACGCAAAATGGCAGTAAGATAACTCTGAAACTTAGAGGATACGAGAAATGGAGAACGATAAGTTTAACCACCAAGCTTGTGACTATCGTAAGTTCATTGGTATTCAGAAAATAAGAGGTACTTTCCTTTGCTTAGAAAGTATTTCTGTGATACTTCACACTCTACTTTACAACTAACATATTAAAAGCGTCAAAATTTCTCCGCTAAATTAAAAAAACTTCATTAAAAAAATCAAATTAAATTAAATTCTCTGCTAAATCAAAATCTATCGTCCGCTAACGGTGTTGAAGTAAGATACAATAAATTAGAATAATGCAATTTATAACTATAGCTAATTATTTCCATTAAGTAGTACGGCATTTATCAATATAATGGGTCTTCTACTAAGAACGATTATTGCTAGGTTCTTCACGTCTTTCCGTTTTATTTGAACCCTTTAACTATGTATATATCCTAAAAAACATTATTATTCCTCTTTAAGGTAATTACTCATGAAGGCTTGAGTATTTTGACAATATAATTCTCAGCACATATTTAACCAAAGTTTGACTTAAGATTCCGAAATATTCTGAAAAATTATTACTTTTAATTGATCCTTACTTTAAATTGATGATATTAATAAGGAATCAAACTTTAATTTAATTACAGAGTTTAAGGACTCCAATATTTCTAAAAAGATGTTGTAAACAATAACAGATGCACTTTAATTCTGTAGCTCTGAAATTAATTTTAGGCAGATTCATTACTAAATCAATAGACAGAACTCCATTATCCTAAATTACTTACAAACTGATTCTAGTATAAATAAGGCTGACACTACAAAATTAATATACGTACACTGTTATTCTTGCCAAATTAAAAAAATGATGAAAGCAGGGTCTTTTTATCATTAAAAGTTTTCAAACTTTCCCATGTTTACTACTACACTTAATTTGTTAACAAAGCAGATAAAGGTAATTCTCCCTAGAACTCTTTTTTCCCCTCACGTGTTCCAATAGTTAAGAATTAGTAACCAATCATTTCAACGCAAACACGTTTCATGGAAACTTTAACACACGTCCAGCTGAGAATTAAAAATCCACTTACAGAAGTGATTGATTGATAAACCGTTGACATTTCAAAATAATTAATTCGGCCTGATTTGGGAAGAATATTTGAACAAAAAGTTAAGCAACATATACTCTGCAATAAGAGGAATATGAGCGACTTATTCGTATCAGTTTGAGTATCGAGCGAGTTCAATTGTTCATTTTCTCTCGGCAGATTTTCTCCGTGATCATCCTGTGTTACTACGTCGAAGTCTACCAATGGGTCTTAGTGTATGGCAGCGCTCCGCAAATGGTGCTGCCTTTCGTCGTTTGCAGCAGTTACATTATGATAACGGCGACCATGGGAATAGCAAAGTTATCAAGAAAAAAGTATCCTACTTACTTGGTAAGGATAACAGCAATATTATTTATGAACGGATATCCTCCACAGTTAACGTATAATTAACGCCATAATGGAAGAATCTGTAGATCCAATATGAAAAATTCTTTCAAAGTTTTTTATCGTCTACATATTAACCCTGCTAGCAGCTTTTGTGTAACAGTTTGAGGTTCATACTTCATACACCAACTTATTCCCTGAGGTGTGGAACCTGCGGCCTTTAAGTCACATGTGGCTTTTCCAGGCGTTCCATAGGCCTTTTCATCACTTCCAAAGCAAATGCCGAATTAAAAGATGGTTTCCCAACCTCGCTAATGGCTTCAAATGAAACTAAAATGGCATCTATACTCTTTAAATTCAATTAGCGGATAATTTCATTTTCTTATGCAGAATTCTGACGTAAAACATGGACAATACGGAACTCAAGTGCGACCTGATGTTGTCACAATTAACTTTTCTTATGAGGCCGAACGGCTCATGCGGCCTTCTTCTGAAAAAAAGTTCCCCAACCCTGCCCTAGCATGTTACCAGCTTGTTAGCATGTAACCAAATGTTATGGGTTGCCAACTCTACCAGATTTTCCGGGAAACTCCGGTAATTGAACAATAATAGGTAAAATCTCCCGCCTCCTGGATTGGGACATTTTCCTTTCACTTTTATTTGACTGGGTCAGCCTTACAGTTTGCACACCAATTTACCACCTTTTGTTACTTTCCGCGACTTAAGTTCTTTTATATTTTAATGCCTGCAGTCCTTCCGCGTAATCTAAATCATATAACTTCTCGAGATATTTGGAAATATTTTCTTTATCTTTCTAAAAACAGCTTTCATGGAATGAACAACTCCAGGAATCAACTTTTTCGGAGTTGGCAAACCTAGTTACGAATCATTCTCGGAAAGATGAATCAGTAGGAGCAGGTATCTACCTTCTTGATTTTTCTCGCAGTCTTATCGGGAAATGTAGCAATGTAAAAGCTTGATATATATAAGTTCTTCTGGGTATGCCTTATCTCTAAATTTTAAGTGTGACCATTTATTTTCTGTAGTCTAAAGATTCCGCTTCTATAGATCTTTGTATCGTTCACTAATTTATAGTAACAATATTAATACACAATATTTATTTAACATGTAGTCTATTTTTCTTCATAGGACGAATTTATGTTATCTTTCGCCTTAATTTTATTAAGCAAATGAAGGTTAATTCGTCATTCAAGTACCTCTACATCTTTCTTCAAGTAGCGCCACTGGTATGGGTCTCATCTAATTGTTTCTGCCCTAAAACAACGTGAAAACACGACTTGCGGCAGAAAACTACACAATAGAAAATTATATTCTATTCAAGTAACAAGTAGTCACGAAAAATTTCCAGGCTCAAGTCATGATAAGGGAAACATCAACCAATGTTCCAAGTTATTAGTATTTGCACTTTCATCGATTTCAAATGAGCAATCGACAATATCCATTTTTTACTGTCGTTTCTCTGTTAATAATTCAAACATGCAGACTTTTCTCTTACGAACCACACTTTTTTTTGAGAACACGTCTGAAGTTTATCTAGTTTATTCTCGTTATTAGATTAGATACACAGATGGCAAAGGAGCGTTGAGATTAAACGTGCGATTAGCACTGCTATTGTCTGGGAGGAAATTCCAATTTAAAAATATGAGAATATATATCATAAATTTCTTCAAAGTTCAATCCTTTAGAAAATTTTAATCAATTCCATCCTGGGGAGCGATTATGTAACTTTTGTAACGAGTGATATCTCCGAAATTCGCGATAAATCCACAATTACATATATGTAAATCCATGTTTACATGAATTTATAAGTATCCTACACATGGCGGATTTATCGCGAATTTCGGAGATATCACCAGTTAAAAGTAAAAATAATTGCACCCCTGTAATTGACCCCTGATTTCGAAATTATTGACTGAATTAAGAACACAAAGGAAGCTTATATTTACATATAATATGATTTAAGACTAACTAGTGATTTAGAACTAACTTTTTTTTTATTACGTGGAATAAACTAGTAAAATGCTAGCATATTTTCCACCCTAAAATTTGAATGCTATTATTGATTTGGATTAAAATTAAGTTTCTTGCAATAGAAAATATCTCACAATTGTCAGTAGAAAGCAGTACATTCATATGAACTACATAATAATTGACTTACTGTTACATTTAATAAGTCCAACTTGTATTTAAATAAGTTTTCTTCAATATTCTTAAGATGTATATTTTGATAATGATTTCCATATTTCTATTCTCGGGTTTAATGAAGAAAAATACAAGAACAACTATATTGTCTAATGTCTTCGTCGTTCAATCTAACCAATTATAGATACACATTTTATCATCCCTTATCTCTACCAATTCATTCCTCAGTTAAATTCATTTTTACGACGAAAATACCTTGTCTTAGTGACTCCAAAAACTTTTTCATTTACGTAAACAGGCAATGACTTTTGATATCCAAGGCGCCTTCCTGTTCATCGCTGTGGGAGCAATATGTTTCATGTGCTGGGAAAAAGCCCAAGGAAAGGAAATAATTGGCCATGCTCCTATACACATGCCTAGCTGGCTCAATAGGAGAGCTATCTTAATTTCGGCGATTCTAGGATGGGTCAATTCTGTGATATACGTATTGGACGCTATGCTGGCCTATAGAGAGAGATGGAAAAACAGCTGAAACCTTTTGAGAGGATAGAGATTCTTTTAACACCAAGGACTTAGGCGTCACGACCAATGGATTGGTTGTCGGATTGGTAAGTCGGATTCAATCTCTCTGGATACCAGGTGATGAATTTATAAGTTACTCTAACAGTAGAAGGTTTCCCAGATAGCCAAGTGGGCAACGCGTTTGACTTTGGTGAAAGCGGTCCCGGGTTCGATTCCTGGTGGGGGCTCACGTGCGAAATGACCTTAGCTGTGGAAGCACGTATAACAATACTACTACTACTCTAAGAGTGGGAACAAATACTACGTGAAATTTGAGTAAATATAATTTGGAATATTAGAGGAGTTTTTACATAATGTTGTTTACTTTTCTTCTCTAATGGGGCCTCATAAAGCAACTGATTTCTCGATTATCAATAAAATAAAATACTGCTTAAGGCGAAAATTGAGCCCTCTATTACATCCTATGCACATTCGGCTTAATGAATTTAAAATTTTATTTTTACCCCGCCAATCTTGAATCATGTTTTTCACCCAGCAGCTACTACTTCAATCATCGATTGCGGCTATGTAACTCGGTCAGATGTTGATGTTCGAGGTCTTCCGTAAACTTACTTCTACAATCAATATATTCCCTCTGTATTTCTAGCCATACTCTCAACGATCACTCTCTATACCCCTCAATACGCACATATTTGAATGGTAAAAAGAATAAAGTGGTACCTCGACTTACGAACTTAATTGGTTCCAGTTCGAAGTCAGTAACTTGAAAAGTTTTTATCTCGAAACTCCATTTTCTATCATATCTTTTCTGGTTTCTCTGTTCGTATCTCGAAATTAAGTTCGTATCTAGAGGTCAAAATGAAGTAAGAAAAAAGCTGGTATTTCGAAAAGTTTGTACGTAGGCCGGTTTGTAAGTCAAAGTACCAATGCATAAATATTTCATATTCATATTTCCTCAATTTCCTTAACCGATAATTTCCCTTCAACTCTTCCCGCTTATTTATTTTTATTGTTCCCAAGGCCAACTAGACATATTATGGCATTTTTAAGATATTTGTTTTCAATTTCACACTAAGCAGTTTCCGCAAAGATATTAGGACCAGATAATTAGATAAAGAAGATAACACATTTCGACAATGAAGATACTTTCACTGGGCTACGAACGATACAGAAGATAATGCTTCATAAAGAAGACGTCGGGTAATTTGTAATGCTGCGGATATAAATTTTGATAAGTGAATTTATCAAGGTCAAAATAATTGCATTATTTCATTGCTTATCTTAGGTATTAGTCATCTACTTACTCTGGATACTAAGCGCTCAGCGTAGAAGAAAGTTCAAGCAGAGATGGTACTCACCTGAAAAAGAAAAACAGGGTTTCGTAAAAAATATCATTACCCTTAAATACTAAGACTATGTTCAATTACAATTTCTAAATTATTTCTAGATGTATTGTGGGTCCAATTTGATGTTGGATAACGATAAAATAACCACATTTAAAGAACTCTAGAAGCAATTCCAGAGCAATGAAGTCGAAAGAAGAACACCAGGAGGGGTTAGTTCATGAAAGGATAGATTCGAATATCATAGATTTTATATTTATCCAACACGAATAAAATTTCATCCTAATTTCTGTTATAATATTAGGAATGAATAGCTAAACCAATAAAACAATCCGCCGATATTAATTCCAGCTCGTCGTTTTTAAGTCGGCTGAAAAGGAAGGATGTGGTAACAGCACGAAATCAGCTAACTTCCTGTTCTGAGAAATCTTCGCAGCATAAGAATTCTGACGTTAAGTCTTAATACAAGCTCAAGTTGGTGAAGTAGCAAAACTACAAGAGAAGGAAGCCAGAAAATCTAGTGAACATGTCGGAAAAAGTTTGCATGGTTGCTATGCCGGAGAACACACTGAGACACCAAACTAGGACACATCGAATGTCTAGGTAACGCGCAAAAAATCGAGTTACTCGATCTACGTAAATGATATACTATCTAATTTCAGCATTTCTATACGTATTTTCTGTAGCAACTACTTTGCTTGTGAGTTATTTGTATGAGCTACTGGTCATTCTTTATTCCAGAATAAATTGTACGATAAAAAAAAATTTTACCCGTGATTAAGTAAGAAATTGATCCAGTATTAATGGAAGAAAACCATATACTATATGGACAATGAAAGGGTAAAAATGTATAAAACGAAGAAATATGCCAGTTTTGTACCTGATATGGTATTCTGATTTGAAATCATGTTCAGCTCAAAGGTCATCACTCACGTAATGGAGGGACCCCAAAATGATTTTCAAAAACACGGGTACCGATCGAATATCCTTACAGAGGGGTTTTGTAACTATTCGGCCTAACCACTAATCGTATTTGAACCTGTTATTAATACTATCAATCATCATAAATTTACACTGATATATTTCCTGTAGAAAGCACAGATTAGCAGCGGTAGATAATGGATAGCAGTAAGACATTAATTTAATGAATATATGTATGCAACTATTTTTCAGTCCGATGTCCGTACACAGCTCTTTCCTCAGTCCCTCGGATCTTCCTCCCAACCTCGACGAGGCCATCGTGATCGCTAACATGGCTGATCCACCGTTTAACTTCGATGGGTTGGGGACTTTTCCATTTTACCTCAAAATACTACAGCTGGTACCTAAAATTTATTCTTTTCAAAATTAAAAATTTTCACTCACTTAATTCACGATCGTCACATTTCCTTATCCAGAACTTTTTAATAATTGAGGTAAATTAGTTGGTACAAAACAACATTAAAATCCGAAGGAATTACAGTACATTAAAAGTACTTATCAACTAATTATCTCAAAGACTAAATAAATAACGATCTATAGTTTCGAATCTTCACTGCATAATCGGAAAATAACCAATTTTAACATAATCGAGGTTTCCAATGACTGACGAAATTTTAATTTATAATTACTCTAGAAATGATCAATCACGTCTTGTTTTAAAATAAATAAAATATTAATTTCAGGTAACGGCCGTAGTCAGCCTCGGGCTACATTCAGACTCTCTCATAGCGAGATTTGATTCCACGGCTGAACAAATTCTACCTTATGTTGTGTTCACCGTCTTCATGATCATCAACACGGTTATCATATTCAGTTACGTCCTGGGTCAAAAAATGCCCGAACTATCGGTAAGAAATTCATTTCAGAGTATTAGATTCAAAATTTATAGATACCAAATCTCTTTAATGATGAGTTTTTACCAAAAAATTCTAAGAAGTACTTAAAGACTACATTTATCATGGTCCAAAGTGGTCTGCAGAAGTGGTATGATTCCATCCCTTTCCTTCAATTTATCAATTTCAGAGAAAGGGGACAGCAGGGATCTTGAATTCTTAAGTTTGTCAAAGAACTAAAAAAAAATAATTTATAACTCAAAAAGCTGGTGAAGCAGATTTGTGATGCTACAGAACGACATCTACATACATTCTTATAGATTTATAGTACTATTTAAATTAACATCAATATATGAATCACTGATATACTGGTACTCTTTTCTAAAAGCTTCTGAAATCTTAATCCTTGAAATGAAAATAACCGAATAGATGATGCTTTTCAATTTATATTTCTTTAAGAAAAATCCATTTTCAAACATAGACTAAGACAAG
This sequence comes from Ladona fulva, assembly GCA_000376725.2. Taxonomy (NCBI): domain Eukaryota; kingdom Metazoa; phylum Arthropoda; class Insecta; order Odonata; family Libellulidae; genus Ladona; species Ladona fulva. Next base: position 2,141,975 of record KZ308157.1, read on the forward strand.
TTGAAATAACACCTGCATATACCCTGTAGGGTAAAAGGAGCACCAAATGCTAATCAATGTAAAGGTATTTTGTGAATAACTGCCAATTTTTAAAATTTTACTGAATTTTCAATCATTATCTGAAAGCTATTAACATTTTTGTAATTTTTAAAAGCAGTAGAAATTAAGAAGATGAAGTATTTGTGCCTTTTTCAAATCTTTGCTAAGATTTTGCTTAATGAAGGGCCTCAGAAAGAATCAAAGGCCTGGGTACAGAACTCACAATGAACCCTCCTCCTCAGCTAAGGCTATTTATAACTTCCATGTTGACAATAGATCATTCTGAAATGTTGTCAACATTAAATAAATGTTTCTTCTCAACTCTTGAAGCTTAGAAAATTAATTCTGTGCATCTTTTTCAGATGAGGATAATTGCAGTCCTGGGTTGTATCTTGTATGCAGCAGTATGCATAGGTATCATGAAGGTTTACAGGAAATTTGATCATACAGCCAATGTCAAGGAACATGATAGGGTGCGATGGGCAAGGGCTCCAAAGGTGCTACTTTCAGAGGGAATTTTGGCCATTTTAAATTCCATACTGTACTTTATAGAGACTTGCTACAGTTATTACAATAATAGGACAATAACTATTCCAAAGAATAGAAAATCTGGAACATAAAAAAATAATATTGCTCATAGATAATGGCTACTGAAAATAATAACTATTAATGCAGTCAAATTATAAATTATGGCAATTCAGATTGCATTATCTGCTCTTGTAAGCTGTTTCAGCTGTCTCTAAAGAATGGTTCCTAATTTCATAACAAACGATTAACAACGATAACAAAGAATACAGGATGATTGAGATAAAAAGTAAAGTAAGTATTATGATCCATCAGTTTCATTATTTTGTGTGTGAAATAAACAGCTGATATAATTTGTGAGAATGGAGTTTTCCTATAATCCAAAAAGTATTTGAATTTGGAGGCATAATTTCATCATATTACATTATGTATAGATATCTAGCAAGCAGAGGTATGTAGCATAATCAGTACAGGCAGCTTCCTCAGCAACGGAGATTATGACTGCATTGTAGACTTCAGGGCTAAATTTATGGCTGAATTTTAACAAAAAAATATATGATCAGCTAGAGGAATCTTTACAGAGATGGACTAAGATATGGAAAGAGCATATCAGTCATGAACAGAAGAAACTCGTTTTAAAATTTTTCAGGTAATATTAATTCCTGAAGATTTTTGTAAATACATTTTAAAATGAAATATTATTACACCTTAAGGCATAATAAATGAAACAATCATAAAAAATTGGTTTATTTTTGTTTTAAGAATTTGATTTCTATATATTATCTCCTTTTATACTTATATTTAAAGGAAAAATAAAATATACTTCAAATAATGAATTAGTGAACAAAAGTGGAATGTAAAGAGATACATCAGTTAAGCATCGTGAATAGAAACAAAAGGTTATGCTGAAGTTCCTTTTAAGGGTTAATCAACATATTCAATGAGTGTTGTTACTAACTACATTTTGTCTATGAGTCAGGATTGCAATATACATGCAGCCATGCTCCTTAAAAACCATGATGATAGACACAAAATAATTCCAATAAGACTATTAGCCATGGCGATTTCAAGATTAAAAAGGGGACTTAGCTGCTTGGTGAAACCTAGATATAAGAACTTTGAATAAGAACTCATAGCTTTGAGATGCAACCAGTGACTTCAGTCACTTCCAACTCATGTTAAATTAAAGTTCAGAATATCCTAATTACCACAAATTACAATAACTTTAGACTATTAATAATTTTAAATCAGTAAAAGAGTTTGTTTAAAATCAACATGGTTTGGCCACATTTTGAGGCAAGTCTATTGTGGAAACAAAAAAGTGTTATTTGATTCTATTCAACAATTAATGTTGTACAATTGTGATTTTAAAACTTTTAATTTAGTCCCTTGTTATTGATTAAACTAATTATGAAGCTAGATTCTGATACATAGAGTCCTGAATATATAAAGTAAATTTTATTAACAGATAATTGGTTTCCATCAATGACTCATCTTGATCCTATTAACGATGAAGGAAAAACGAGCAATAATATAATCTGCAAATGACTCTAGCTGTCGAGGCATCAATGAAAGTAATTCTAAATCTAATAATTTAATCACATGCTACAATCAGCACTCAAATCATTTGGTCAAAAGATTTTGTTCTAACATGTGTCACACCAAGTCGTGGGTCACAGATTCCATGATTCAGGGTATGTTCCTTGCTCTAAAATAACAGACACATGTTGAACCATTCAATTCAACAGAACTTTCTTTACACAAAACAATAATTTGAAAATCTTGTGTAGGCAACCACACCATACACTGAAATTACAATACACATCAAAATTTTCCATATAGAAAAGTATTTCCTCCCATTTTTTTTGACAAATGAAATACTTTTTCACCAAAATATTTCTTCTTCTATTACTTCAGTCATAATTTACACGTTCCTTTAACATTCATTCAGATATGTATTAGATTGGAATTCTGGTATCAATTATACTAGAGTTCTCAGCTATGTGCTGGGTACAGATTTTGTCTAAACCACAGTTGTCATTCACTTGGCCTATGTTGTATGGGAACCAACAGGAAACCACCATGAATGATAAAATATCAAACATATCATTTGATAGGTGTGTTACACATTGGTAGATAAACCCCATCAGTCTGATCCTTAAGTACCTCAAATTATGATTTTCCCTGTAAAAAGGAATTGTGGAGATTTTAAGAAATTTATTTGGAGTACTTTCCAGGATATTAGAGGATTGAGAACAGAGATGTCAACAGCAGACTTGCTTCTGTAATGTAAAGATTTTTCCTATAAGATCTTGAGTTTGATGCCAGGTCTATACAAAATTCTCTCATATGTATATGTATGGGAAAACATGTACGATACAAAATATAAATTATTTTACAAGCACGCATGTGTTTTCTTTTAATTAAAGTGGCAGAGAGACTTCAATCACCAGGCATTAGAAAATATTTGATTTGATAAACTTAAAAAGTAATGGATACCTAAGTGCAATGCATCAAATCTGCTTATCAGCCATTTAATCACTAATTATCCTACTTAAGAATTTTAAAATTTCAAAGTTAGGTTATTCCAATGAGGTGAAAAGTACCAAGAATTACTGTTCAGTGATTCCAAGGCAGCAACTATTCTGACAATCTGTGGTTCTGCAAATTGGGTCTACAAGGTTCAATGGAATGGATCACCTAATTGTTAATTACAATGAATATGAATATCCTGGAGTCATGACAACCAGAGCCACACCATCCTATGCAAAGGGTGCATCGCACCTGGGTGACAGCATCTAAAGGGCAGCAACAGAAGCGTAGCCAACCATTGCTATTATTACAACACCATTATTTGTCATTTTCTGTATGATGCACTTGACTTATCTGGGAAATATTATGATGTGAAATTAAAGACTAGCAGACATTTAGAGTAAAGGATAACTCATGCGAGAAACGAATATTTGTGAGTGGATTTAATTGCAGAATTGGAACAAATAAAAAAATTTCTGGTACCAAGAAAAAAACATCTTCAGGTTTTGGAATATATCCTCATGAGAGATCAGTCTTTCCTAATTTGCAAGTAGCTATGCATGTTTTATTGACATTTTTGGAGACATTTGCTGCTAACCCAAAAGCATAGTGAACTATTAACTCATAAAGTCCATTCACTATGTCAGCATATGGATATGCATAATTGATTGTTACTGACATTTTGTGACCAATGTAAGCTGGAAAACAAAGTCATAAAAGAACAGTTTTTCAGTCTTACCAAATAATTTTTACCTGCATATTAGGAAATGAATGGTGTTGGTATTTAATATTAAAGGGCAGATAATTATAATGCACCCAGGTGGCAGCTAGGCTGGGTGCAGCTCTCATGATAACCCACAAAGAAATGGCCCAACTGTAAAATGCATGAGAAATAACGAATGATTTTGCCAAAAACTTGGCAAACCCCTGAAAATTAAGATGCCATGCAATATACTTCAGAAGCTGTTTAGGGGAAATTCAACGCAAAATAATTTCTGAAAATGGGTTTTACTTAGTACCAGAGGTTAGACAAGAATTAATAAAACTAAATCAATTAATTGAACCGATTTTCTTGGTTTGTTATTCAATGAACAAATTCACCCCTTTCCACAATTCAATGGCTTCAAAACAGATGAAAATAAAATTTTGAGAATCAATTTTCTTGTACAGCTTCAAAACAGCTGTAACTATAATACTCTGAGTTGAGATAGATCATTCAGTACCTTTTCAAAGGTTTTTAATAAAAAAAGTGATCAAATAAGGGTTGACTTTTATTGCCACTTCTTCCTTAACTTGTTGGCAAACTAGAAAATGTGTATGATGTAGATTGATTTGTATTACTTAGCTATCTCAAATGCATTATTTTTAACTTAAAATAAGGAACTCTCAGCCACTACAAAACAAGAAAAGATCAGCTTTATGACACCTTTAAAATGTCATTTGTGATAAATTGCAACATAAATAGCAATAGAGCAAAAGCAACCATGAAGGTATATGAAATTCAAGGTTTTTCACATGCTGCTGAAATCCTTAGATCAAAAGATAATGTAAACTAGAAACTGAATCATATCCAAAAATGAAAAAGGGATGAGCTTGACAGGTTGAAGGTTTCTTGGTAATGGTCTTCTGCTTATTTTTAGATGACACACCAAACAGTTCTTCACTAACATCTAAAAAAGGTTTTCCTAGTAATGGAATTCCATAAGACCCAGTTTGTCATGAAGAGGTGGCAACAAAACTTTTTCTCAAGGAATCAGGCTTTTATGGAAAACGTTTTTATCACCTGGAGTAAGGGCTTCTTGAAGTGGTCATTCAAATTTTATCTAATGAAGATTGTAGCATAACTTTATCCAAGATGAAGTGATTCAACGTCATTTCCAATATTCAGCAACACTGATTTAAAGATTATTTTCAAAGAATCTATAACTAAGCACCAATGAGAAGATTCTAATTATGATTTACATTGTCTCATGAGTCCAGAGAAAGCAGTACAGAAAATATTCTCCCTCTTCTGAGAAAAATAATATGAATTCTCTATATCTGTACCACGAAATTGATGTCCTGGATGATAAAAGGACTCTCTAGCTGAGTTAATCCAAAGAATTCAGCAACATCTTCTGAGATGCAAGTCTCTAACAAGATCATTAACTGGCTTTGAGTTTAAGGTCCATTATCCATAGGAAAGGCATTGAGGACAGATATATAGATTAACACTTTATTGGCGAGATCAGGCCCAGTTGGAACTTTCTTCCACCTAACCTCGTATTTCACTATTATGCATCTACATAGATTAAAAACAAAAGAAAGACTAGGGTGGGAGGAAAAATTTTGGGACTTAAGGTTGACAAAGAAGAACCCACATTGCAGGAAAACACCCACAAAGAAGGGGGTGAAAAAAGTACGAAAACACAGTAGAATAAAATTGAAAGCTATATACAATGAATATTCTTACATTTCAAACATTTAAAGAGAATAAATAAAATCAAAATAAGAAAATTTTTAATGCACCATTGTTTATTCATTTTGTTTTAGCAGTGTATTTGCTTCAAATATAGCAAAAGCTATTTTGAATATACCATCTATCGAATTACACATTACTATCAAATACCAAACACTGAAAGACAATTTCCACTGATGTGCTAGAATGAAGAACTAGTTCTGAAGGACACAACAAATAACATTTACATCCAGTTACTGGATAGGACACACATGTGTCCTGTTGAAGATAATCTTCTTGGGCTGCTAACCGGGTGGCTTCTCTGTGAAATACCGACGTTTCAACCGCTATCACTGCGGCCATCGGTATTTCACCGAGAAGCCACCTGGATAGCAGCCCGAGAAGACTATCTTTAACGTACATTCCACCGGAAAAGCGTCAAGACTCACATATGTGTCCTATCCACAAAATAAGAATTTGATATTAAATTCTTATTTTGTTTCCAATACAACTTCTGCATACAAATCAATGAAATGAAATACGTCACGACACAATTGACAGTGTGTGCTAGCCAAAATCACCCTTTCCTACAGTATCCATATTTCCTCATCCCCTTTTATTGCCATGCATTGTTTCCATATCCTGTACTCTTAATAATAATACTCTTACACTGAGAAATTCATTGCTGATTATAGGAATGTACAAGAACTTAGAAGATGATTTGTTCAATGTCAGCTGCTATACACACTCGATTTACAAGAAAATGGTGATGGCATTTTTGGATTAGTTTATCCAAATTCAGCATTAAAAATCGAAAATACTATGAGGAAAACTTGCATATATTTTTTTGATTGCAGACACGAATTATTAGACACCCTAGAATGTAGAAAGTGCATTCTTGAAAACATTTAATAATGTTAAATATGCTCACTTCTCCTAAATCCAAACTGGTCTTCATTTAAATGCCCTTCCACTTTTCTCTCCATTCTCCAGCAGTGAATTCCATCTGATGCATGAGAAGTCAAGCTGATTGCCCAAATCTCTTCTTAGATGTCTGACTTCTGTTTCTTGGATATAGGGACAATCACAAACTTTAGAAAATCTAAGGGCACTTTTCCCTTCATTCAAATACAGTGCACCTTGACTTATGAACGTAATTAGCTCAAGTTAGAAGAGTGCAACTTGAAGTCTATATCTTGAAATAAAATTTTCAATTATATCAATTCAGTGTTTTTGATTCATATCTTACTATTAAGTTTCTACTTAGAGGTCAAAATGGAATATGAAATAAGTTGGTTAGTGAAAAAGTTTGTTAGTCGAGGTATACCACTGTAAGTCAAGTTAGTCATTAAAGTGAACTTTGAGCTGCATTTTCTAGTTAAAAGTTTTGAAAGTAGTAAGTTTATTACATAGGTCCTTCTTGCAGCTTAAAATTACAATCTAAAAATAAGTTCTCCTTTACCACCATATTACTCCTTAATTTTTATTTGGCGATTCATATCTTGTGTGTTATCCAAAATATCCAAATATATTTTTCCATCTAAATCCTTTAACTGAGTCTTCGGTATAGCTTTCTATGTTTCTGGCAGAGAGAGCATTGATTTTACCCTTTCATTCTCTGAGAAAGCATCTCACTGAACATAATGCTACAAGAGCTAAACCCTACTTAAAGTTATGTTACATTCTTTGAATCTTCTGTACATTGTTCACACATTTTTCTGTACCCCTCCTCGGCTTTTGTCTAGTTGAATTTTTATTTTTCTGAAATACATTATTATGTATCTTCTTAAATATATTATATATTTAATAAGTTTTAGAATTTTTATTCTTCAGCAAAATTTATTTATAACTGGGTATACCCCTAAAAACTTGGAGAGTTATTATACCAGTTGTGTTATGGGTTAAGTACCCTATAGGAGACTAAATTGAACGTCCAAGCCTTTTACCGCTATTGAATTTTTCAAGGTCACGGTTCACTTGATCACGAAAATGCTTCTGAGTCTGCACGATTTTTACTACACGGCTCGCAATCGGTTGAGATTAGGCTACCTACTAGAAATTATAGGAATGAAGTATGTACAACCAATTTTATTTTCTTGATTAGTTTCCTGAGGACGACAAACATAGTAAATTGTGCACTGGGGATACTAACACATGTTTGGCGAACGCCCATCTGCTGCGGGCTATGAACCTTCGAGGCAGCTTTTTCCTCTTTCTGAAGAACAGGAAAAGTAATCGTGTCTTGCCCGCGATTGGCCCTTGTAGTGTCGAATCGCTGAATGCTCCAGCGGCAGAAGGCTGGAGAGCCTACATTCGCACCATTTCCCCATTTCGTACGTATGTTAGTTTCGAAGCCGTGTGAATGTTTACAAGAAATAGAGCCCATTGTTATCAATAATGGAGGAGTTGAGTGCTAAGAAAAAACGGACTAATAACGATGATCTTCCTTTGGTTCATGGTTGTAATAAAAGGTATGGAATTTCCTATAAATAATAGGTTTAGTTAAACTTAGAATGGGCGGGGTAGGAAGACAAATGAGAAAAACTAATACGCATAGAAGACGCGTCAATCCTAAGTCATAAAATAACTTAGGATGGACATTTATGTACCATTCGCAGTACCGTAGAAGTGCTGTAGTACTAGATAATAATATACGGTAATGCAAAACGTAACGTTTAAAAAAAATCTTTTAATTTCCGGCAAAAAAAGTTCGTTGTAACGTATTTAAGTTCATGAAATGGAAAGGCTTTTTTTTGATTACACTTGCTTTTTTCTAATTAATAATTCTTTAATTTCGTTTCCTTTCCTGGGAGGCCCCTAAGTGAGGATTGTTGGGTTTTTCCGGCGTTCTCCTTTTCGCTTTTGGACCGAAACGGAGAGGACAACTAGGTTAACGGAACGCTGTTCTCTGCGCGCGGAATATGATTCCATATGAATGAGAAATGCCACGCAATAACGAACGAAATTAAAAGTCAGGGGGAAGTGATACATTCTGTCAATTAGATGATCAGCCCAGAATGAACAAAGGGAAAATTTCAGAGAAAAAATTCTAAAGTAACACACAGTAAAGCATAGTAATTAAGTATGGATGGCCGTATACACATGATTCACGGTTGAAAGTTATTATTGCGAAGCGCGTTGATGTGAAACTTTCAATCGTTTTTAAATTTTAATTGGCTCACACAGCATGTGACCACGTCTATATGAACTCTATTCTTAACATTTTAACCAGGAAAGCGGGGAAGAAGAAACGATTTATAGTATTCAAACAAGAGACACTTTGTGTAACATGAACATCCTAACCTCTCTCTTTATTGAAATTAGAAAACTTGAAAAAATTTTTGGAATGTTTATTACCTTTAAACTAAAAAAAGTAATAATGAAATTAAATTTAATGTGAAAGCAATGAAATTCATTGAATTCTTAACAGATTCAGTTAACACGTTGACTGCTAACAAGTATCCCTAATTATACTGGTAGGCCTAGGTATTCGTACTCAACGTTTAAGCTAGGCCACTGAGAAATTTAAAGATGAATAAATGAAGCCAGAGCCTATTACTCTTAAAAGGAACAGAAGGATACACATGTCACGTTAACTGGACATTGGCAAACACTACCGATGTCCAGTTAATTTGACATTGGTAGTGTTTGTAATAGGCCGCATTAACTGGACATCGGCAGACAACGTGTTAAGCAGTTTGGTAACATTAATGCTAACAAGAAAATGTTTTTCCCATAGGAACCAAAGTGATTCAACAGAGGAAAAATTCCCAAAGAAAGTAGAAGCTGAAGTTTTAGAAGACGATGAATCATCTGAACTTTTAGATCCTGAATCAACGAAAAACTCCACTGATGCTCAAAGTATTGCCTTAAGACTTTTTTGGAAGAGGATAATGGAGTTTTACATGAAATTTATCTTATTGGTGAGTGGAAAATGTTATGGACTGAAAAATATTTCTATATAAGTGTATATAAAATTTAAGTATTCCTTTATAAAAGTACACTATGACAATTGGTCATCTATATTTTACCTTTCCTTTATTAGAACTGGCTGTGCTTCACTGCCATCCCTCATAAAAATTGCCAAGAAATGAAAAGATAAAATATTTTCCAAGATTTCAAAAAGAAAATTTTATCTATCACAATCTATAATGAGCAATTTCTCCTTAATCGTATTTTCAGGTCATTAGTACAATATGCGCTGGGCTTCATGGACAATGGGCAGGTCCTGTGACGAAAAATTTTATAACTGTGTTCCCATTTTCTGCCTTTTGTGGATTCAGTGCTATGTTAGTGTACATAATCTTGATTTATCGCTGGTGGCATCGGATGTCAAAACACATGGTGAGTCACAGATATTAAAATAAGACATTGATTGATGTTGCATAGCAAGGCAATTTCTTCTGTCTGTAATGTAGCATTTGTCCTTGATTATTGTTTACAAGAATCTAAATGCTCATAAGATGAATGATCTCTGTTCTTTTCCAGAGAATGGCTACTATTTTGTTTTGTGGTACCGTATTCTGTGCTGTTGGGGTAATGGAGCTTTACTATTTGAACACCCATTCCTTTACCTCAGATGGATCTATGTATGAACTGGAGTATACAGAGGAAAACAAGCCAATCACAAAATATTACAAACGTGTCTCAGAAGGGACTATCTCATCAGTGGCCTTCCTGTCATTTACTTTAACAGCACTTTGCTTAATTGATGCCTTTTTACTCATTCAATAACAAGCTCTCTTCTGAATATCTTGCTGATAAATATATAGTTTCTGCTGATAAAATTTCAGGAACAAATACATATGTGATTTCAAATACATCTATAATAGGTGAAAAGGGAAAAATGACAATAATTAGCAAAACCAAAGAACAACTATGTTCATTATTGCTATCGATATATTTAGAAGTGAATGTAAATAAGGTTATGAGTGTAACACTAAATTATGATTAGTTCACTCATTAAAGATGAAATATGTGTTTTGACTAGAAGAAGCAGCAGTTACTGTGAATTATTGAAGAACTGAATACCATGATCATTACCACAGCTTATACAACCATTTGATAATACCAGGGTTGGAAAAGTAAGAACATTTTGATAAGAAGTGACTTTCTCTTGTGCCTTTACTTGTGATCATTACGCAGAATACAGTTCCTCAGAAGACAATGCATGCATGTGTGTGTGAATGCTTGTGTAAAGTGTGCCTAAATAAAAACATTTTTATAGTATTAAAAATATCTAAAATTGCTAGTTATTTTTTTGCAATATGTCTTGCATGAATATTAAGACCACTATTAATTGCTCTCATATCAATGTATTATAGTATTTTTACATTTGCAGGACATAGCTGATGCAATAGATCAAGCTGAAATCTTCAGTCATCTTTTCCTGAAACTGAGATACCCATATTTGTTTTATAATTTCAATTGGCCATTGATAAAAATTATATTTACCACTTAAATAAAAATTGTGGAAGATAAAATGATTAATGAATACAGAGAGGGCATATCTGTTGGTATACTCTGGATTTTGACTTATTATACAGAAAACATTATTTTGGAGAACCATCTTATTAAAGATATTGAATCAAAGGAAGGACCTTAATCATTCTGAAGAAATACACACATTGCATTCCTTGATTTGGCCTTTAGTCTACATTATAATGAAGGCCTGCATAGGTTACAAAAAGGAGAGAGCTGCATGGATATGACAAAAAGTGATTGCAGGCAGCAGATGGAAATATCTTTGAAAATGAAGGTTTTCCTAATTTACAAAAGATATTTACTAGAACAAAGCAATGCAAATAAATAATTAATAAGGTGCATATTTTTTGAGTGCCAAACTTTTTTTTAAATTTTGAATACAAATTAGAGACAAATATAAATACCAAATGCTACATGACTTCTTTCTCTACTTTGACACAATAAAAAGGATTTATAAATAGTACAATTTCATGCACCTAGTAAGAATCATAGGGGGAGCTCTATTGGACCTCAAGTGGTCTGTATTTTATGCAGGTCTGTTTAGATGTAACAACTTTAGAAGTAACATTTATTTAGGATATAGTTAAGCATTTATATACACTATCATCCGGTACTAAGTTAAATATGATTTGGTATTACCATTTTTTGTTTGCATTAATTACAACAGTCTCTACGGAAATAGTAGTATGGAAATAATAAGAATCAAGCATATTCTATAACATTAGCTCATGTTTGTAATTACCGTATTTTCTGGTAAATAACACCCACCTACTAGATAATACGCATTTTAAAAATCTCTTCACTGTGATAATGTATAGATAACACGCATTTCAAAAATTTCTTCTGTGATAAATGCATTGATAATGCACATTTCAAAATTGTTATTATGTCGACGAGAATGTTTTTTCACTACTGTAATATTTATGATAATTAATCTTGTTTTTTGAATGGAATTATTTGATTACATTAACATTTACAATATGTTGGTTGAAATAAAATTGCCTTAGTACGTGAGTATATACTCCGTGACTTCCGCAATATATGATGTGTGTTGTTTAGTTATTTGTTTCCGAGTTCAATATTCAATGAAACGAGATTTTCTGTTGTATATCATGCACTATTATTTTTATCATTTTTCTATATTTTTTGTATAGATAACATGCGGGTTATCTACTAGAAAATATGGCACATGAGAATAATTCTTAATCTTCTGATTTTGATCAAATAGGATATTAGCATCCATATCAGATTACTATTATTGCAAATAGAATGCTAAATGTTTTCATAATATGTTGAATTGTAGTAAATTCAGATGCAATAACTATATGACATTACAACGTGTTTGTCACATTATGACCACGTGTGCATATATGCATGCATGTTTCAAATAAAAAACTCAGTTCCCACTAACACATTTCAAGTAAAAAATCAAGAATTATCACCAAACACACCAGAAACCAAGAGTCAGTGAAATAATTTCAAGCTGTCAGGCATATTGAGAACAAAGCAAGCAATGGAACTCATAAATTCAAATACACTTTTTTCATCATAGTTTTTAATGGATAAGGGAAGGTAGTAAAAGAATGGTATGTTAATGTAGATAATTACTGATTATTATCTATTGAGCTTCAACCCATGTAAATATATGAGCATGATAGAATTCATGAAACTCAATATTGTGAAAAAGATAGCACTTTCTCTGCAACCAGAGCTGTCACCTAACTAATGTGACATTCTTCTAAGATCAATCAAAAATGCCAGATATCTGCTAGGATAAACCGAACATATATTAAAACATTCTAGAAAAAAGGCCACTTTAAAGAAATTTGCATTCTTTCCAGTTTTGTATAAATTTCTTTCAATTCAAATCATAAAAAATAATATTCTCTATGATAAAAAACTTTTAAGCATACTAAGAAATTAGCTGAAAATTTGATTTATCCAACTTATAAGCTCATGCAAATCTTTGTTCTCTCCATAGATAGAGTATAATTGATTATATTGTATAATAGTAACCGGAAAGAGCAGCATTTTTAAATTACATGATTGTAGTGACTGCTTCACTCTATCAGCGATCCAGTAAAACTTGGCCTAATCCACTACAGCATCACCTGCCTGCAATCACCATATCCCTCGGGTGACAAAAATTTCCACTAGCAGAGAATAAATGGAATAACAAGTGTGAAAAATAGCGACATAACTGGGACCAGAACCCAGGTCTCCCACTTTTCGGGCAGGTATTCTAACAACTGACTCACAAAGCATTCCCTTAACAGTGTAAAAGAGATGCGGCATGGTAGTTCAGTGGATACAATACCTGCCAGGAAAGTAGGAGACCTGGGTTTGAGTCCCAGTCTTGTCACTATTTTTCACGTTTGTTATTCCTTTGGGATCAGCTGAACGACTTCATCGTGCAAAGAAGTTCACCTTTCCTTAAATCTTAGCAGAGAATAGTTTGATTCATAGTACTTTTAGCCTTTTAAGAATTTTTCTACTTTGTTTACTGTACTAAGAATTGTTGCTACTTTTTTGGACATACTTGGACGATAAAATTTCAGATAAGGTGATAAAAAGTGGCTTCTGGGTGCTGCAGACTTAGAGCATTTTTAAGAGCTCAATATTTCTCCCACATAACAGTGAGGGAAACATTGAGCCCATAGGAACAAAAATTTAACAAAAATATGTGGATTGTCATATTTTTTACAGATTCTCTCAGCTTTTTCGTGTCAATTATAAAATGCTTTAAAAATCCTCCCAATACTGCAGATTTTAGAATCCACTGTATCACATAGTGAACATCTCATGAGCGTTCATTCTTTGCATTTGGCATATAGTAAGAGAAAATTTGCCTCAATGAAGAAGAAATCGTTGTCTTTTGTGAAGCACATCCAGATGAATTAAATGGAATGAAAGCATAGATCTGAAAGATGGAGTCTTTACAGTAATAAATAGAGAAAATACATTTAGAAGAAATGAAATGAACTGATTATAAAGTAGCAAATGGCAATGGGAAGATGTGATCAAGTATTAGGTTAATCATAAACTGGATTACTGAATGTTTATACGAGTCAATCCCGTATTAAATCTCCCTTTATATTCTCTATATAATTATCAACCACTCTGTACAATTCTGATGATGAAAAATGCAGCATATAACATTTTCAAAAATAAAAAGACAATCTAGTCAGCTAAAAAGAAAAGCAAATTTGTTGGAAATAATTTTTTAGAAGATGGGACGATATAAAAATAAGCAAAAGAATACATCGTAAAATAGCAAATATAGAGTGATGAATTTAAAAAGTATTAAATTATAAAATTATACAAAGAAGATATAGTGATGAGGACATACCCATATATATTTAGGAATGGATGGAAAAGTATGAAAAATTGTGTTATGAGAAATACAGGAGCTGAAAATAGAATACTACTTAAAAGGAAATAAATCATAATTGAGCCATTCAAATATGGAAGATAGAAAGTATCTACGGGGATAACATACATACTAATCCTTTAACAATTATGGGTATAGCATCTCTAATTTACAATGAGTTCAAATATTAAACAAGATATAATTACAAAATCTGAAGCAAAAGTATCATAACACCCACATAAAGGGTGAGTTTGGATATAAATGAGCAGTAGAGAAACAAAACTTCATTTGAGATCAGAATAAATTACTGAATTAAGATATATAACATAAGATGCATCACAAGATAATTGATCAATTTAATAAGATTTTTGTATGAATCAGCCTAAGTAAAGTGATAAGAAAAAGAAACATGACGGGTAACGGACACAAAATTATTTTAATCCATCAAATTAATTTTCAGGCATATTCAATCCTATTTTAAGTAGTATTATTTTTAAAAGTGCTTTGACAGCTTAGGTCATTTCACACAAAGACCTCCACTGGGAATCGAAGCCGGGACTGCTTTCACTGAAGTTGAATGCGTTGCCCACTTGGCTATACAGGGGCTTTCAATCCTCTCGAAACAAATATTTATACTCTGAAATTGTAATTATTTTGCAGGAAATGTGTAACATTATAAATTTCAACTTTAAGTACCTCAGGTCCTACATCAAGAGCGATGTTTGGCTTGCTTCAGCTTAAGGAATAAAAACATCAGAGGAACAGCCAGAAAGTAGCATTAAATGGTTTAGACACATCCAGTGAAGGAGCAAAGAATATGGGGAAAGGAGAACCAGGTAAGAGAAGAGGATGGAATCCACCTGATGAGATAGAAAGACCAGGTGGCAGAAGATCCAATAGTGAAGCAAGGAGGAGGCACTAAACAGGGAACCATTGCAAACCTTACCAGAGTGGGAATAGGCAGAGAGTATAAGGCCTAAGCAGAATAAGGCCTGTTGAACACTTTACTCCTTCCACTTCATGAAAAAAGGATTGAAAATAAGAGGAAACTTGAAAATATTTTTGCTAATTTTAATGCTTCGTCTCTCTCTGCATCTATAAGCCACTTGAACTTGGGTAACGATAGAGACACGTTTTCCAAAAATATGAGATTTAAATCAAGCAAAGAAAAACTATTACGTTTCCGATTGATCCATCAGTTTTCACACCACTGTACATACAATTAAACTAAAATCTAGCAGCAAACTACTCAAATAATTTCATCGAGTAAACGCATATTTTGAATCATGCCGAAATTGTAATGTATTTACGAATTTTCGAGTAAATAATTTACACTCTTCTGGAATATGAGAATTCTTTCATACGTTAACATATTGCATGTACAGTGAAAGCTGTAGAATATCGTTTAGCGGCTTTTCGCACCTCACCGGATGAGTAATCCTACGATGCTGAGGTCCGAGATATTTTCCCTTATCTACAATTCCCACAAAAGATAGGAAGGTTCCGAAAGTGCGTGCTCCTGCAGAGTTCAGTAATAACTTCTTCCTTCCTTTACACAGCGTAGCTGTTAGATGAGCTTGACCGCCATTAATTACTGAAGCGAAAAAAGGAAGGTTTATCGAAAGGAGAGTCTCAATCATATGGAGTCGTTATACATCTCAGAAGGGTCGCAGGGAAAGGACGCCACTTTACAGCCTTGCAAGGATGAGTTCCCGGGCAGAGATTCAAGGTAAAAAAGTCTCATTACATTAATTTGTGATAATTAGGGAAGCGTGGTTAGGGAATTAGGGAGGGTGTAAGCGGAAAAGCATCTGCGCAAGGAAGTCAGGGGCGACCTGTGTATAAAATCTTTTCGGTTAGCGAGGAAAAATGGGAGCGATCCCTATGTAACATAATAGTGTTAGTACCTGTCAAGAGCAGGACATGGGCGGTCACCCTAATGACAGGGTCAATGAAGATGGTTAATCCACGCGTATCATGGTGGTTTTCTAAGGAAAGAAGTACGTATTTTGACGGAATCTTAAGAAAGACCGTTTCTTATTACTCTCGTAAAATGTGATATCCAGTGTTAAACACAATTCTTGCTACTAGAAGGCAGCAAAATCCTCTGTTAATTTGGGGTCTCTCGGTGCAATATGAAGTTTAATAACTTTTTCTTTCGTGTTTTCGGAAAACACTTCAACGGCTCAAGGATAAGGCGGAGAAATAAACAGCTCATTCGACAGTTTATTGGAGAAATTGCGATTGGGAAACTACTGTCAAATTATCAGCATTTTTTAAGGAAAACATAAGTATGTGTCGTGAGCATGTGAAAGAATTGACTTCTTAAAACTTAATCCTACAACGAAACAACGGTTTACTCGGGTCGGGAACGATAACGGTCCAAATATATTTATTTAGCCTCAATAACTCACTGCTTAATTGAAAAAAGATAATTTAACCACGATACCTGTAATACCATCACTGCAGTGAATCGAGTGACAGAAACAGTTGATTTCGAAGGTAATTATTAGATGAAATATTACGAATAAGTTGAACAAGGAGTTTTAAAGGCTTTGGCAATTTTAGGAATTCTGCGGGAAACAATTTTTCTGCAAAAGAAAGAGATCAAGCTGGTGCGGAAGAGGCAGTTTCGTCTAAACTATCACATCTTCAGTTTCGCTCGTCGCCTGAGACAGAGGGTCCAGCTTTCAACGTAAATCGGAAATGGATAGTCGATTACTTTATCAAGTTTCCATTGTTGGTGAGTGATTCCTGAAAGTATTGTCTAATTTAACGATTTTTGTATAAGAGAGAACATGCATATTTCCTGAGAATTTGCTGTATGAATAATTCCAGGGTGTAACTTCGTTTGTAACAGCATTTTGGCTGCCATCCTAAAGGTTTTGCGGTCTTTGGCTTTCTTGCCCTTGCCACTCAAACCTCAAGATGGCAGCAGGCAAAATGTCAGTACTCCTCAACTAAGTAGCCCAAAAAAGTTATCATGTAATAACAATTACTTTCCAGCACTTACCGGCATTGCCGGGTACAATATTCGAAAAGAGTGATCTACTGCAGACAGAGATAGGATTAATCGTATTCATGTCAGAATATATATCATATTCTATAAATCAGAAAATTGTACTTCGAATTTTCCACACGATATTATATGTGGACCGGTTTCGGTCTTACAGCCATCAAATCTGATGATGGCTGTAAGGCCGAACTAATAATATCGTGTGGAAAATACGAAGTGCAAATTTCTCATTTATTATGAGCTCGCGTTCCACGAAGTAAGGTCTAATCATATTAATTACTTTCCACATATATCTTCTGACTACTATAATATCAGATACGTTTAAAACCAATACTGCGAAATCGAGAAATACCAAGAATAGGATCGCGCGAACTGGCGCGATCCGGCCGAATCCAATCACTGACTAGACCCTACGTATGAATCAGTAAGTTTGCCGAGACATACGTAATGAAAAAAGGCGGGTACTTGAAGTTGAACACACTTTTATTAAACCGGTCACATGGCAAGTACTGTGAGCACATTTATTTATACTAGGCAAAAATGTACAATTTTCCTTCAAATAAATTCGAAAGAATTTAATATTTTTCATATAATCCATTCACCTTCTCTACCTTCACCTCGCGGAACCAACAACGTTATTCATCTTAAAACAGTTCACAGAGTACTAAAATTACACGGAAATCATCATACTCGCTCAATTTTACTGGGAATAAGAGCATTAATTGTGTTACGGAGCTGTTTAAAAACTTCGGAATATTACAAAATTAGATTATTCTTGGCTCCTTCATCCGACTAATTTAAATAGCCAAAATTTTCAATTATGTTTTTCCAGCCTATTTTTAAATAGACAGTATTCTCAACATCAACATTGTTTACTAAGAGAAAAATAAGGCAGTTAAGTTGCAGAATTGCGACAGCATTACGCAAGCGCTATTTCTTAATTTAAATTCATCCTCAATTGTTTCACTTTAAACATAAATATAAAATTGAATCGTTTTCTGTAAATACCTTCTTTTTTGTATACTTTTCCTTATAAAACTTTTCGGTTAATTTCTAAAAGTTATTTTTCAAATTATATTAATTGATTGCATATATTAAAGTATGTTAACGTGAGTGTAATTGTTTATAGTATTCATAAATAAAGGCTTAAACCTATTTTATACCGTGAAGGATATTTTGTATTAATTCCATGTTTTCAACTGACCTTCGTTGTAACTCTATAATTTCACCATAACTCTCTTATATCAGGTACCTCCCGAGCAGCGTTCTTAAGCTCAGGAGGACCTCAGTTCTAATTTATCGTGGTTTATACAGTATTCTTATACTCTATACTTTTACATTTTGTACTCAGTGTATTTGAAATTATAATATGTATACATGCATTCATGAATGCATAAATAAAGAAAAAAATACCTGAGTTTATTATGCAAGAAAGTTCATTTTAAAAAGAAAATCTTATTTATCGCAGGGGAACGCGCTGATTTGCACTGCTCTTCTCATAAAGTGTTCAGAGGGGACAAGCTCATCAAACACAGCGCCGCTGACCGTTTTCATTGCGTACAGCATTGCGAACGCATATATTATCTTGGAATATCGCATATGGCAACGGATTTCGAGGTTATCGGTGAGTGATGGTTGAAAAGAAATGTGATGCAATCAGACTTGCGGGTTATTTATCCTTATGGACGGTTTCTTCGTCATTGCTGGAGAGATGGCTGGCTTTGATAAACAGCAAACAATCGATGCCCATTCTCACTTTTATTCATAAATAGTATATTTGAGCAAAGAATCATGTCTACATTTCGTGCCGTCATATTTGGAGCTAACTTAATTGAACTATAGAAGATTGTTAGAAATGCCCCTTCCCTTTCAAACAATTTCATGATATGGAATTTATTTTCGAGCTTTCCGAATAAGTTATAATTTTAAAGCGTAGGTTCCATCGTTTTGAATGATACTATTGGGTTCCGAAATAAAAGAAAACTAGACACTTATCGTATGAACACGCACTTTGTGACACAAGGGGGAGTAGAGTCTAGATTCCGGTAGACCAGCCTAATTACAGCTTACGTTCTCCGTTTCCGATTAGAAACTCTATAGACGTGGAAAGAGATCTGTGGATTCATCTAATAAGTTCTCAACGCCATTGACGTTTTAGATTACATCAGCTACGCTAAGACTACAGGAGGTACCTTCAGGTTGAAGAAACCGTTCTCATCTAAAACAGTGATCGTAGTGAGAACCAGACGGATGAATGCAGCGATCCATGCCACGGATATCTACGAACCAACGTTTGAAAAATTTAGACTCAATTCAGTCTCATTAAATCCTTATAAATACATCAAAACCATTTCAAAGGACATCGAAACGATTAATAATTATGAGATGAACATAGATAATTCTTTTCCTATAATTATTACGTACAGTCACTGCGAGTAGAAGCAAGATGGAAGTGACAGTGGTTACGCATCACACAATATACAATACATACAAACATTGCCAATCAACCAAATAGACACATTAACATGAAAATTGTAATTGAAATCGATGAATTAGAATAAATAATGAAAGTAAAATTTTAGTAGTTCTAAACAGAGAGTAAAACACAGTCTGTCAGACATATACCCATGGAGAGACCCTTCGAATAATCTGACAGAGGATATCGTAATGCAGATTCCTTCAAATTCTCAAACACTATCCAACCGGGTGAACGAAAGGATATTACCGCCAATCAATTTCACAACCTGAAACTCTCCCAATCCTAACCGAATTTAGTCCACTTAATTTACTCGGCGTCGCCTTGAGGGCACTCGCACTCAGGGAAGAAATGGATCAAAGATACTTGAAGGTAAATCTTCCCATTGCTTTAATGTTCTATTCCTTTGGAAAATTTTCAAACTCTCAAATGAAATTTACATAAGATAACATGAAAGGGTGTACTCTTCCCAACTTTTAATTACATCGATGTTTCAGAGGCAGATTTTCGGAACCGTCGGAGCTATGGTTTTCATCATGGAGGGGACGAAAGAAATATATCGGTCGACCTTGTATTCATCCATCAATGAACTGGACGGCAAATCATTCACGGCTCCGACTGCAGAATTTCGGCAGGAGAGGTTCACTTCCGTGAGCGCGCTGTCCCTCTTCGAAGCTGGGCTTTACTTCGTTGAGGTTTTCAATCTCATTTTTTGAAGAACCATTATCGTTACGTATTTTCTTCAAAATTGAAAGCTTTAAGTTTACCATAAGCGCTAAAAGAAACAATTTCGAAAATTAATAGCAGCAATTTGGATTGAAATCGGATAATGAACTAGTAACTATAATGAAAGTAGTAACGCATTTTTTTAACCAAAGACCAGTAAAACTGTAACATAAGAAGAAAAAGATAAAGATAATAATATCGCTTCATGAAATGCAATAAATAATCCATGAGAATATAACTGAATGAGTACTTTTACGCCGCGAAAAACATCCTACGCATAAAATAAAAACGCTCCAAGAAGATATACTTGATTGACACGATAAATAACTGAGAAATCGATTAATCATTTGCTCCAATAATAAGCTTGTTACATCAAGCTTAATTTCATGAAAATTGCGGTTATATTCTATCACGGCTCAGCAAGATTTCTTAGTAAAATTTAATAGTGGAACATAATCAAAGGAAAATTTTACTTGCGGAACATGATTTTCCTTGAGCACTGCAGTGAACTAGAGGAAGGAAACTGCGGTCAAACATGAGTTTCCTCCAAGAAGGAACTTTCAGCGACAAAACAAATTTATTAGTTCCCCTTTCAACTGTACAAGAGATTGTTGGGATAAACGAACGGAATAACCAGCGAAGAAAAAAGGAAGGAGAGGACGAAATCAGAGCAGAGGACGACATTCATTTTACTGCCAATGATGGAAGAAGAGAAAGTTCCTAAACCCAAGCCGATGATCAAAAGATTATCAGAGTAAGTAAAGTACTTTATTATTCACATATAAACCGTGTGCGCAGCCAGACCACTGGGGAGTTGCTGCAGCTATTTTCTAGAGTCAATATCTTTCATCAGAAGTCATAACAGTGTAACTGCACAAGAATAGTGACGTAAATAGAACGTAATTCCCTTTAACTAATTCCATCTTTGTTCCGTAAGAAACTAATTGCAATCTCTTAGTTTACGGAGCTGCGCCAATGTTGCCAGAAGAGTTTTAAGTAGCAATTCCCTTAATTTTTTTTCATTTGAATGACAAAAGAAATTATGTAAATCGCACTATACAATTCATGATGTGCAAAAACATTAATGCATTTGTGTAAACTATAGCTAAAGGCTTTCAAATCTGTATTTAGTACTATAGATAGTGGATGCTACTATAGTTAGTGGATGCTCGCCAATTTAGTGGAGTGGCATTATTAGTAGTATTGCGCTACCGCCCAAGCGCGCAACTGGTGATGGACAATTGAAAAAATGATTTTTGTGTAATTTCAACGAGAACAAATTCATGGCGGTCTTTTGCGTCACCAATAATAGTTTACCGTTGAGAAGATTTTCCTGAAAGAATTCAATGAAATATAAGCTTCGCATCGTTAAAAGGTGTTTGTTGTGTTAAAAGTGTCTTGTGTTTACATCCCCTTCTCTGGACTACAACCTTGTCGTGGTGGAAGGGATTGCGTGTTCCTATGACCTAGAGAGCGTAACTGGCGGGAACTATGTTCCTGGTAGGGTCACCCATGGCGGCTGCAAAGGCGTCTGTACCCCAGTGGGGCGGCCATTATGGGTGATGGTGGTGTCACGTTAAGAGAAAGATTGAGGAAGGCAACGGGAAACCACCTCGACTACCACACTTATCCCAAGCAATCATGATGTGCCAATATAAGAATATTGTAAGTGGCGTAAGCGGGACTCAACCCTCTACGGGGAGTGTCGTGCCCGGCAGTGATAGGAGTAAGGCTATCTCGGTCGTCATTCCACGAAACCCTTACCCAGGAAACGACAAGAAAAGAAGAGAGAAGATGGCCAAGGAAACAAGGGTGGGAACCTGGAATGTTAGGACAATGCTTAGGAAAGGAAAGTTGGAAAATGTAAAGGTAGAAATGAAGAGGTCCAACATTAACATACTAGGGCTATGTGAAGTGCGATGGAAGGATGGGGGTGATTTCTGGAGTGATGATGTCAGAGTAATTTTCAGTGGGGGAAATTCTAGCCAGAGGGGAGTTGCGGTAGTGCTAGACAAGAAAGCGGGAAAAGCCGTGATAGCTACAGAGCTAATAAGCGACCGGGTTATGTCAGTAGAAATAAAGGCTGAGCCAGTAAACACGGTGATAGTTCAGGTGTACTTGCCCA
This sequence comes from Ladona fulva, assembly GCA_000376725.2. Lineage (NCBI taxonomy): Eukaryota > Metazoa > Arthropoda > Insecta > Odonata > Libellulidae > Ladona > Ladona fulva. The sequence continues at coordinate 2,164,705 of KZ308157.1, forward strand.
CTAGCGAACATAGTGATGATGAAGTAGAACTTGTTTATGAACAAATAGAAGAAGTAATGGGAAGGGTTAGAGGCAATAAAAACCTAATTGTAATGGGGGACTGGAATGCAGTAGTTGGGCAAGGCAAAGATGGAGAAGAAGTGGGAGGGTTCGGACTAGGAAATAGAAACGAAAGGGGACAGAAATTAGTAGACTTTTGTAAGAGGAATAACCTCTGTATCACAAACACACTTTTTCAGCACCATAATAGAAGGAGGTACACATGGAAAAAGCCAGGAGATACGGATAGGTACCAAATTGATTACATTTTGGTAAGAAAAAGGTTTAGAAATAGTGTTAAAAATTCAAAGAGTTACCCTGGTGCTGATGTTGACTCAGACCATAACCTGGTCATGATGAAAACCGAGCTAAAGTTTAAAAAGATATTTCGAGCAAAAATTACACCAAAATGGAACCTTGAAGCCCTTAAAAATGGGAAAGCGAGAGAGTTCCAAGAGTCAGTCAGTAAGGCCTTAGAGGATAATGGGAGGGAACTTACTATAGACGGAGAATGGGAAAAGATTAAAAACAGTATCAAGGATAGTGCGCAAGTAACTATTGGAAGGGTCAAACAAAACAAAATTAGGAAACCATGGGTGACGGTAGAAATGATAAATAAAATGGAGGAAAGAAGGAAATGGAAAAGGGTTAACACAGAACAAGGACGTAGAATGTATAGGGCTCTCAACAACGAACTGAGAAGGGAAACAAATAGGGCGAGGGAACAGTGGTGGAAGGGACAATGTAACGAAATAGAAAAGCTGGACGAAAGTGGGAGGGTCGATTTAATGTATAGAAAGGTGAAACAGTTAACGGGAAATAAAACACGAAACAGAACAACCACAATAAAAGATAATAATGGTAAAGTTATACGAGATCCAGCCAGCATAAGGGAAAGGTGGAAAGAATATGTCGAGGAACTATATGGGAAGGACATGAAGCCAACAAACATAATGTTAGAAAGTGAACAAGAAGTGGAGGATGATGATGTTGGACCTGGGATATTAGATAGTGAAATTGATAGGGCCTTGCGTGATATGAAAGGAAACAAAGCAACGGGCATTGACGAGATACCAGTTGAGCTACTTAAAAACCTGAGGGGAAAGGGTAAGAGGAAATTCTATAATTTATGTAGAAAAATTTATGATGAAGGGGAATGGCCAGAGGATTTTACTAAGACAATCCTGATTCCTTTGCAGAAAAAGAATAATGCTTCTGAGTGTAGGGATTATCGTACAATCAGTTTAATATCTCACGCGGCAAAGGTTATTCTAAGAGTATTGAATAGAAGAATTGAAGGAAAAATTAAGGAACAAATAGGAGAAGACCAGTTCGGATTTCAGAAAGGGAAAGGAACGAGGGATGCAATCGGGGTAATGAGGGTGCTAGTAGAACGAAGCCTGGAATTTAAAAAGGATATATGTGCATGTTTTGTCGATTTTGAAAAGGCTTTCGATAGAGTTCAATGGCCAAAATTAATGGGAATTTTAAAGAAAATTGGGTTGGACTGGAAAGATAGGCGTTTGGTGCAAAATTTGTACTTAAATCAAACAGCGCGAGTTAGAATAACTGAAGGAGAGTCGGAATGGGCAGAGTTAGGGAGAGGGGTAAGACAAGGATGCCCATTATCACCATCGCTTTTTAATATATATGCAGAGGAAATGGTGAATGAAGCTTGGGAAGAAATAAGCAAGGGAGTGATAGTTGGAGGGAAAGTAGTAAAGTCAGTAAGATATGCAGACGATAAAGCTATTGTGTGCGATTCCGAAAGGGGTTTACAAATACTAGTAAATGCACTAAACGATAAGGCAAGGGAATATGGAATGAAAATTAACGTAAGTAAAACTAAGGTAATGAGATTCACTAAGGGAAAGAAGGCTAAATTAACGATCAGGGTCGATGGGGAAAAACTAGAGCAGGTGGACAAATTCTCGTACTTGGGTAGTGTTCTATCTTGGGATGGGAGGTGTGGAGATGAGGTTCGAAAAAGAGTAGCATTGGCCAAGGAAGCTTTTATGAAGCGAAGGGAATTAATGACAAAGGGTCTCGATAAAGGAATCAGGAAAAGATTGGTAAAATCCTTGATATGGAGTGTTTTGCTATATGGGTGTGAAACGTGGACCTTACGAAAAGAGGACATCAAAAGATTGGAGGCATTTGAGATGTGGGTGTGGCGTAGAATGGAGAAGGTGAGCTGGGTGGATAGAAAAACAAACATAGAGGTGCTAGAAATGGTTGGGGAGGAAAGGGTTTTAATTGAAGTAATTAAGCGCCGACAAAAGAAATGGGTGGGTCAGATATTGAGAGGAGAGGGATTGCTGAAGAATGTAATAGAGGGTAGAATGCAAGGGAAAAGACAGAGGGGAAGGCAAAGGCAAAAAATGTTAGATGACATAAAGGGCGGGGTAAGTTACCAGGTAGCGAAGGAAAGGGATATGAATAGGGAATATTAGTGATATTACAGATTTTCCGAACGTTTTTTTTCCGCAAGAAATTTGAGACATCAGCAGTAGTGTTTACAATTACCTATCAGAAATTTCTAATTCTAAATTGTATAATTGGATAACATAGTTCAATTGACTTTTAACCGATGACATCCATAAATTCGCAAATTATCTCCTTCCCTGCCAATAATGGCGAAGTTCCGTTACCTATGCACCCATAGTAATTGATTCCTCTCAAAGGAAAATAATATTGTTTATCTATTTTAACGAGGATTAGATTTTAATTCATATTTTATATGTGATGCATAAGAAAAAAATTCCGTTTTTAAAAATGGTCTTACTATCTATTTTCAGTAGTTTTAAGCCTACCGAGAGCTCCGAACATCTGCATGAGCGACCGAGGGTACTCCGCAACGAGTCCTACATAGAGGAAGACGTGCCCTACCGTGCTCGATTTTGGAAATGCAGTTTGCCCATCAAAGTGGTTCAACTGGTGAGTGAGAAGTCATTGACGCTTCCCTATATGCGATTGCAAACCTAAAGTCAAGTTACTGAGGTAAAATTACCGAAAGCTTCAAAGAAATTAGACACAAAAGAAGTCCGCATTTTATATAGAAATATGGTTAAAGTCTTTTTCTACGAAAGAAAGTCGATTTACTAAGTAAATTATGGTGATCTAAAATTTCCATTTCGTTCGAAGGTTGCATCCATCATGTGTGCTGTTATGTACCACAAAGGAAGTGAGATGATGCCAGAGGGACCAAGAAGACAAATGCCAAACGTTAGTTACTATGGTTTTGCATTAGTGAACATCATCGAAATCGTCGACTACCTGGTGGTGCAAAAGATTCCAGGGCATGGGGTAGGTTAACAATAGAAGAACAGATTACTCACCGTACATTAAATCGTAATTGATAGGAATACTTGATTTCAAGCACATCTAGTAAATAAGTCAACAAACTGAGTGAGAGATGAATTTCAAATGATAACTGTCTTAAAAAGGCAGATCCAAGGGAAGCGTCGTTATAACTGATTGACGGATTCCTGGCCTAAAGACAATTTGTGAAACGGTACATTAATCTCATTTATCATTTAAATTCAAAAGAAAGTTTGTTTAGGATAATAGTCAACTTTGTCAAAATAGAAAGAGATGTAAAGAATATTTAAAACCACGTACATTAAAATGTACATCAAAACATTTTAAGCCATGGATAAGTTATACCACGTTTGTCACCCCGCATTGGAGAAATTCTGAGGTCCATCCATGAAAATTTCGGTTGACAAAGTAAACTTCATCAAGAAGATCTTTAAGTTCTTTTCTAACTTGATCGCTGCATAAGACGGGTTGCTAACCAAACGATCGATTTCATTTCCTTCGAAGTCGGAATAGTACGATAAAATGGACATGTCACTACGACTGAAAAATATCTTAAAAAGCGCAAACACTCCGAAACCTGATTATAGGAAAATTTGGTTCATTTAGATAAAATATTTCAATCTATTATGTCATTTTCCAGATACGAATGCTGGGGTTCCTCGGGGGTGTGCTGTTTATGGTTGCCGGGACCATCAGCATCGAGACGTGGGCGAAGAAAGGCAATGAAGATGTCGGAGCCGAGATCAGGGACATGCTCGTCGGCAGTGGAAGCCTTGCCTTTTTCAACGCGCTGCTGTATTTCTTTGACACTGTAATGAATTGCAAGATGTGGATAAGAGCGTTGTGTTCTGCTTAGACAGTCGGAATCCTGCAGTTCGTAGGGAAAGTTCCAAGTTGAAAGGAAAATGTGCATAGCCACCCGCAACCCTTGAGTGAAATGCTGCGAGAAAGGAATAATGAAGATTTCCCGTCCACGAGTGGAACTCTTGCTAGAGCGGTTTGATTTACCAGCAGCTTCCAAGCTGGAGAACTAGACTGATATATGGGTGAAGACTGTTTGATTGAAAGTGTACTAAAATTTGGTCAATGAAAGTTTGCGGAATTTGGTTTTACACGAATAAGTTACAGTGGTTGCTAAGAAGCGCTCTTTTTTTAGATGTGTTAATTGTAGACAATTACAGAGATGATAAGTGTAAAAATTAACTAAAGGAAAGAAGAATGGGGAGTGCAAGACATCTTCTGCATCACGTAACGAGAATTTTTAAAGGGACTTTCTTAGGACAGAAAAGAGAGCTTGAGAAAAAGAGAGCCACTCTTCCATTAAGTGGACGATTACGACATTGGTCGGGAACATTTTAAAAGACAGGCTTGAAAAGTGGCGATAATTAATTGGCAGAATAGCCAAAGCTATTTATAAGAATTTAGAAATTATTTGAGAATCATGAATATAATTTCTTAATCCAGGAAAATTGATGTTATGAAAAGTTGTCATTTTACGCATTTCTTCATGAAATCAAGTTCACAATAAGATATTATTTCAGGAAATTTGTTTAAATTTTCCTTTATTGATATCAGCGTGGGCAATAAGCTTTTATTTCTTTGAAAAATTTCTATTTTTCCATTTAAACCCAGTCTCTTTTAAGCTAAGGCGAGATGTTAAGTTGCTATAAGAAATTTTGGCTTAAATTCCACAAATTTACATAAATTCATACTAAATAACAACTGCAGTAGTATACTTGAGTTCATTGTGTTTACATACGAGCCGCAGTTTGCCTATCACCGCTCTAAAGTAACGTTAACCTAGAAATCGGAGATAAAATTAGTCTTCAAATGGTCAAGATTCGTCAGCTGGACAAATTGTTAGAGATGATAATTTGAAATGCTGTTTTAATGAAAACGTACATCATATGCAACTGCAAAATGTAGCATCGCTTAAACTGTAAAATGTGTCATCGCAGCTTTATCGAGAAAATCTTTGTTTTCTTCATAAAAGAGAATGAAAATTAAGCTCGCTAACTTCTAGTAGTGCAAAGATATATATGTTTATATATTATTGAAAAAGCATTATCAAATAATAATGGTTCAAAATTAAAGTTATCGAATAAATAATTCTTTGAGTATATTTATTTCTTTAAATTATATAGTAATACATTTTTATGTATATTTTGCTCTTAGGAAATCAGACTTTCGTTTCAGAATTGGGATCAAAGCAAGCACAGGAAGTAGCACTTTGCTGCAATATTAATTCATTGGAATACCAAAAACATGCATCACAATTAATCATTTCCTTGTTGGTTTCCGCAAGTACTTTATAAACGATATATTTCTATCAAAATGCATAGCATTTCCTGAAAAACTTGAAGTAGTCCAGGTGGTGGTCTAGGATGGATTCGCTTACCCCTGGATAAGAGCCACTACTCTGTAAGATTATTTATCAATAAATATATTAAAATTTTCATGCTATTATAGGTTACAAGAAATTTTCTACCCGATGCATGTTAAAATTATTTAATATAACAAAATACATGGGATTAATTAAGTATTCTGAATGGCTTCTTAACGCTACCGTGAAAATACTCGTATATCCCGCGGAGCATAAGCTCACATGCAGTGGCAAATTTAGCAATTATAGACCCTAGGCGTAACCCCTACAAGGCCCCACCAAGAGATTATCTACCACATAAAACGACAAAATGTCCTTTTCTGGCCTCGCTTTACGATAAGGCCCTCAGCTATGACAAATAGTAAATCCATTCTTGCCCATTTGCTTGAAATAGGACCGACCGATGAACTTAAGGAATTAAAACCGACTAAGAATAAAAACGGTAGCGTGGGGATAAAACTTGAGTTCGCGTAAATACATCAAATGCCGTTTGAGACTAAACAGATGTTGTGCAGTAGAATAGTATTACACTAAGCCTTCTAGTATTAAAGAGTACTTGATTCACTATTACCTGAACTACATTTAGAACTTTCAATCGTTTAGGAAAATATTTTACGAGAGCAATGAAATACAAAAATCTCCAGTTTTATACGGATCAATCACTATTCGATCTGTTAATTGTCAATTAAAATTTATTCACAGTAATTCCCTCTCCTGAAATGTTGACATGGGCAATAAAAATATCAACGAAGGCCTGGAAAAAATTCAATCGATTTTTTTGTTACCCGTTAAAAGAAATGAACAACACAGAAACTACAGCAGAAGCATTACTCAAGAATCGGATAGCCATCTTCTTTTTTTAGAGAATGGAGGGAAGTTGCGGTCAGAAATATCTACTAAGCTTCCTTCGGAATGAGAAGCCATTTGCTTGCTGGGAGAAGATCAACACGATTGTGGTAACAGTTCTAGCTGAAGCGACAAATACTTTTTTCGGAACAATGTCGAGAGCAGAAACCGGGTCATTCTCTGAACCAAAATCACCGAAAATTTGCCGGATATCGAGGTAAATCAGTATATTTCTATTCTACGGTAAAGAAGTTTTCTTATAGCATAAAATCTCATGTTGTCCTGACAAGAGTATGTACAATATTTCTTCTTTTTAAGTGTCGAAAACAAGCATGGCTTGTGAAATAGTTCAATTGTATTTATGAAATAGTTCAATTATATTTATGACATCATAAAATATGAAGTATGAGAGAAAATAAAGTTTTGCTTTGCTAATTAATTGCTAAAATTTGCTACCTCCGTGTACCGTGATGTGAATTCGTTCTGAACCTGCTCGCTACGCTAAAATCATCACAGGAAAGGATAATTATTCACTGAGAACTTTTTTCCATGCAAATGAATGCAACAGTTATGACTTTTTTGTAAAATTAACAAACTTTAACTAACGAAAGCTTTACGACGATAGCGGTATTTACTTTTGCTAAATCGGGGCTCGAAAGGGCAAAAAAAAATAAGAGATAAAGCTGAGAAACATCTGCCTCGCGTGTGCGTAAGAATTTGTTCATATATATCATACAGGTTTTACGGCATGGAGGAATGTTCTGGTGGAATAGCTCAATGGATAGAGCAACCGACCGGCAATTGGGAGACCCGGGTTCGTGTCCCGGTTCCGTCAGACTTTTTTCATGTCCGTTTCTCCTTGGGAATTTTCCTAGATGCACAACTTATCGTGCCAAGTCATCTTACCCTTTTCCTTGTTTGTCTGAACAGTCATCAACCCAAAAATTTGATCCTCAAACGCTTCCAACAGCAATTACAGCAAAGCAGGCCTTCGAATAGCCAGGTGGATAACACGTTCGACTTCGGTGAAAGCGACTCGATTACCGGTGGGGACCTACGTGTGAAATTACCATAGATCCCGGAGTACTTTTAAAATCACTATTACTACCATAACAGAGCTTAGAAGAGAGGATGACGCGGCTAGGCTAGAATGAGGTTGTTTGCCTTGGCGAAAAAAACACGTAAGATTAGCAAAAGTAGGCTAAGAATTGCTTCCTCCACAAATGTAGGCCTCAACCAGAAATCGATCCCGGGACCATTTTCATGCGCTACCCACATAGCTATCCAGGAGCCCGTGACGAAGATGAGTCCCAATGTTCAGTATCATTAAACCTCGGAAGCTTTCACATCAGCACAGCTACGAACTTGACTGAGTAAAATTTAGCATTTTCACATGTCCCTACGGGACATTTTCTTATGTCCCGTAACAAAAGACAATGATGATATTCCATCACTCAAGATAGTGTAGCAGGAAAATCCGCATCTCAACAAAACGTTTTTCACGTTTGCATACTCATGAGCAGATATTGGTAAAAATGCGACGAAATACGAAAAAAGAAACGAGAAAAATATACTTCAGCAATATTAGTCATTTGACTATTTGTTAATATTACAAAAGTTTTTAAATGTGGAGAGAGCTTAAAGCCTGGTTGTGACTCAACGTACATAATTAGAACTAAAATATTTTTCCGATTCCGTTTCAGTGAAGTTTCCATGAGAAGCATGGACAGTGATCGTCCAGTAAGTTTCCAATCCGCAGTTAGGGCAGCCGAATCCTTGAATCCGAAATTTAATTATAGCCAATTGTGGAAGCTGGGCTTTTATCTCAAGATAGCACAGCTGGTAAGAATAATATCATAAGATCCTTCGTGAGTTAGGATTTATTCTACGTCAATATAAGATAAATTAAAAGGAAAATAAAAATGGACATGTAAGCAAATATAAAAAAACGGAACTTTCATCAAACAAATACTTCTAATGTGGTACCTTGGCTAATGAAGAGTGACTGACCAAAGGCCACAGCCTTTGGTCAGTCACTGGACGATTGGACGATTAAAAATTGCTTTAAATACACTTCATTTAATTAATGATAATATTTCTTGTTGCAAATATAACTGAATAAATAGGTACCATATTTTAACGACATTTAAATGAGTTTTACCTCCATATTTGACATGCATTATGGTTGAGGAAAATCGCGATTCGGATAACGACGGTTTTGTTTAACAACGACAATCTTGGAACGGATAACCGACTCACTGACTTGGCCCCTTTATGTCGTACGAGACAGTTTTTAGAAGACATACATACTCCCACAGAGTTGGTACTCCCTTTGTTAGTGCAGAAAAATAAAGATTTTCCCTTAAGGTTTCTCTTCAAGCGACAAGTAGATGAGATTTCTTCCGCAGAGAAGTTTATAATTCTCTCCTGAGTTTTTTTTATGCCAACAGTTGCTGACCATTGCCTGCATTGGGTGCTACTCGTCGGGAGTGAGTCTCATGATGTTCTCCATATATGAAGCAGCCTTTCCTTACGTGGTTTATTTTACCTACCTGATCATCAACTGTGTCATAATTCTCAGCTACTTGTTGCGGCAAAAAATGCCTGAATTACTGGTAGAGTAATACCATTTTGATACTAATAATTTTGAGATAGTTACTCAACGAATTTATAATATTCTATTGGATTATGAATTGAATTTGTATTCGCTGAAACACAAGAAACGAAAGGAGAATTGAAATTAGATGATTAAGGCTACTCATTATCACATTCAAATATTGATATTAAAATTGATGACAGTGTGGTAAATGATTTGGCTAAGAAAAGACGAGCTCAAACTAAATGCCGATTTTAATAACAAAAGCAATTAATAATTTGCAGAATACCACAAAATAAATTTAATTTTTTAAGGATATATAGGGAATAATACCTTTCATTCTTTTAGTGGTAACGCACAAATCATCCATTGCATGTATCTCTTGGGAAGATTCATTTTATAACACTAAGACACCTGTTTTAAGGAAAAGAAATATTTTTTAGAGAATTACAGTGGTTTATATTCGTTAATTTAATGGTGTTCTCTTTTCATTTTCTCTTCAGATTAGAATATTTGGTATACTGGGAGGATTTCTGTTCGCCGTGGCGGCTGGGGTCACTGCAAGAATTTGTGCACTTCCATTTGAAATGGATGAATCGAAGCGGATGCTTCTCGCTCAGATCATCTTGGCTCTTTTAAATGCAATCCTCTACTTCGCAGACACCGGCATCAGCTACCACAAATCATTACATGGAATATTTACCTCGTGAAATAAAGCTCTTGCAAGAAACTCTTGGAGAGTGAAGAAACACTCTTGCAGAGTGTTGGCTGAAAGCCATGATAAGTTGACAACTGCAGAGTGTCGCCAACTCGCGGAGAACGTGAAAATCTCATTCTTCGTGACGTGTCACACGTCATCAAATGCGACACAAGAATTAATTAATGCATTAATCTCTAATATCCTATGATCTGTGAATGAGAAAGAGCAAATTCTGAGTTTCAACTGCTATTAAAAGTACATCGATTATACGCCCTAGTGAGATGTAAAGACGCAATTCCGTTTCCCGCTTTTCATTTAGGAAGAGTATTTCTTCGCATAAATAGGGATGCGCTTAACAGTAGTGTCCAACTTTCCTTTTACTGCTCGAAGCAGGTACTGCTCAAAGTAGGCTGCTCTTGCTACACTCGATTCGCTTTGCACCGGACGGCAAAGCCCAGCGGTGGAAGTGCGCCCTTCCATTTAAACCAAACAGGTAAATAAGCCCTTCATAAGCCCTCGGATCATATCCGGCATGAGGGTGGATCATGAGTTTTCGCACTCCCTCCACTTATATTGACCCTTCTTTCTCCGCATTTCGACCAACCCAACCCACCCCATACGTAGATTAACGAACTTGCAAAATTGGTCTGTCATTCGACAGTTTGCGAAAGGTGCACGCACCTTGTTCAAACATAGTGATGTGAAACATTTTCCTAGTAAACAAGTGAATCGGCGGAGAATTCTACCAACAATTCCTCAGTTTCGCGAGATATCGCGACTTCAGGAGAAATTTCATCACATTGAGCTAAGTATTTGCAAAGTTTCAAAACCAAAGAATGTCTTTCGTATCCCAATATCAGATTGATTACGAGAAACAGAAGATAAATTACCAACAAAGATGCGCTTTTAATTAATATAAACACCAACCAAGAAAATAATCCAAAGACTGAACCGGAAACTTTTCAAGTAATGCGTAATGCGTGGCTTCGATCATCCATCGAGAAATATAGAAATGTCGAATAATCTCTACGTTTCAGAGGGTTTTGATGGAACCCATAGCCTTATAATCAAAGATAAGCTAAGATCAGTAGTTGTCCAAACTTTTCATTCGGTGGGCTGGATGACAAAAAACTCGAGGGTAAGAGGGCCGTAGTTACATATATTATAATTACATTAACTTAATAGAGAGCTACAGTGAGAGTGGGGCAAAAGGGGCAAGTCCCTAGCGCGCAAATGCGTAGGGGGTACACAATCGAAGCCATAAAGTACCGAAACTGAACCTCGCCCAAAAAATTGTTGTATATTATTTAAACCAAGAAATATCCATTTCTTGAAGGGAAGTATAGGAGGGGCGACTTCAGAAAATTCGAATGACGAAATACTTTGTGGTATTATTTTGGATGGTATAGCTCGAATATAAAAATATACAAATGACTGCAGTGATTAATTTTGTCAAAGTCGTCCATAAAGAGGTTACTTTGGGAAGACTTTGCTTTTCAATATAAAAAATTTAAAAAAGAGAAATGATACATGTAAACTTAAGAGCATAATTATGCTCCTACTCTACAAAAGTATAATTATGATTCTAAAATGAACAATAAACTAAACTGTTGAAATGAATTCATTTTTAAACTTAACCACGATGAATTCCATACCATTTAAAATGCACTCTCTTCATTAAGCTTTTTTCAATCGAACTGAAAAACTACCTAATCAACATAAGAGATTCTTCGCCAAAAAAGGAAGACTTGTTCCTTTACTTTTTTGGTTCCACATCCAAATTATCACAGCGCGATTGTCATCAAAAGCAAATGCTTTGAATTCTTACAATTCTATAAGGTTACAATAGATGAACGTTTATCGAATGTAATATAAATATCGAATGTAATAAAATTTAAGGGTGAGTACGAATGCTCAGAATTCTGAGTGAAATGTAACTGTGGATAAATCCGTTTATAAGATCAGAATTTAAATTAAAGACATGTAGATTCAACAGGCACAATAGTTGTATAAGGAGGATGCGCAGAATTTTTTCGGACAGGAAGGAATATCTCGAAAGCTGAAAAATATGAGGAGAAAAGAAGAAATTTTGCAGAGACTGAGGAGTAAAAAAATGAAGCGAAAAGTACTTTCAATGGTTCGTACACAAGGCATTTATTTTCCCTTGAAACGCAACTACTGAACAGCTTAAATCGTTTTACAAATTTACGATGATATTGAAGCTTTAGGTTGTAGGGGAGACCGCGGCAAGTTGGCCATAAGGTCAGGTTGGCCCAGTAGAGTTATTTTATAGACTAAGAGCATGTTCTATGAATAAAGGTGAAGGATGACAATATTGCCCTCCTCCTCTCACAGAAGTGTGAAGACAGAGCGCGATTTGTGGTGTCACGTGGTAAAGCTCATAGTGTAAGGATTATTTTGGTATAAATTGTTAAGAAAAATATTTCGTTGGATTTATGAGAAAATGATTTATCCTCCAAATATGACAGCAGAGCAGGTTGGCTCAGTGAAAACGGGTGGATATGATAAATAAACAATACTTGTAACCACTTGATGTTAATGTTCAATACATCAGGGAATATATATCTTGTGATAAAAAATCCAAGAGATTATTTGATGAATGTTAAAACTGTGATGATTCCTTTGCATCTTTAGATAAAGAGAGTAGCTATTTTATTTTAATTCAAGCTCTTTGATTAAATGCTACGATAAAATAAACACAGCCCATTGAGTTTTATTTGTTTCTGCTTCATTCACCCTTTTTTCCTAATTAAGCTACAATATTGATTTGCGGCCAACCGTAGGCCAACGTACCCCATACTCTGAGCATGTTGATCCATCAAATATTGCTTAAAAATATCTATATTTTTTAATCTTACAAAAAATATAACCTTATTTCAATACAATTCCTTCAAGTACACGGTTTTTGTAACAATTTGGCCAATAAAAATAATTGAAGTTTATAAACTAGAAAGATATAATTAAAAGAAAAAAGTGGGTCCCCGGTCTCCCCTACTCCATCTGAGAGAAGAAAATATAAACATTTTATAAAAGAATAGCTTTTAAGGTGTGAACGTGACGAGGATGAATGAGTTAATCGAAGTTATTCGCAGTCATAGATATTCGCAACTTGAACACTACCTTCCTTCGGTAAAAGTAAGAAAATTACGCAGAAAGAAACTTCAGATTTTCTTGAAGAATAATAACTCAATTTCCGAGGTAAAAAAAATTTACTGAGAACTTTCTAACATTACCCATATCGATATCGACGGGAGAGAAAAATCATTTAATGAACTGATATTAATGAAAAATTATTTACGTTCAACGATGAACCACGTGGCTTTCTGGTATGGCCAGTATATTGCCTATTATATGACATTGCAAAAAATATATTTTCAATGAGAGCAAACATGCTTCGTGCAAATAACGCAATGAAAATAAAACTGAGCTCCCGGTTAGCAAAGTGGGCAACGCGTTCGACTTCAATGGAAGTGGTCCCGGGTTCGATACCCGGTGGAGGCTACGTGCGAAATGACCTCAGCTGTCGAAGCACCTTTAATAATACTACTACTACGAAAATAAAACTCTAAAGAAGTAAACATATATTCTTTTATAAACACCCCTTCAAAACCACAGTCTCTATCTCTCAGTTATCATCTTGGGGAGCCTAAATCTTCTCTGCCCAGAGCGGTCAAAGTCGTCACTACGGCTCTGAGTTATATTTTTCTAAAATTCTTTTATTTTTATTCCTAGATTTTGTCATGCCTAAGATATTAAGAGGGTATTATCACTTCGAAATGATTCGAGCGAAGGCTACTGAAATAACCACTCGTAGCATTCCTAATCCCACAATGAGCACTCAGGATTGAAACCTATAACACCTTCGCGGGTCGAATGAAAGCAAGCGGTGTCTCATTTGATGACACAATGGTGTATCCAGAGGTGGCGATTGCCCCCTCCCCTCTCTATGGATGATTTTGTAAAACGAGAAATATGGGAATGAAGAGAAGATAAAAATTAATATAAAAGTGTCCATAAGATAGCCTTACATCTAACGAATTTCTTACAGTAAAATGGAGTTTTGACAGATGAGAGTATTTAGGCTCTAATATTTTTGTTGCTTGAACATAGGTAAACCAGGTATTACCATAAGCCACTGCCCCTTTGGTAAGTGCCTAAATAAGTTCTCGGCAAACCGGTTTTGGACCGTAGTTGTGTATTACGTAAGTAAAAGCATCTGCCAGACAAGAGGAAGCTTTGAGCCCGGATATCAGTTGCGTAAGACTTTTTAATAGTACATATATATGACACTATAATCCGATCTACACGGAGTACATATACGGACAAATCTTATGCTCATTAAACTAGCTGCATGCACACTTAAAGAAACTATGGTTATCATAATAAATATTTTTGTTTGCAAGATAAAGTTACCTCCAATTTCGCAACTTAACTTTCAGTTGTCCTCATAACGTATTTAGTGCCTCCGCTGATACAAACGCAGCTACACGGTCGCTCTGATTTGAAGTAAATAAAAATATGGATCGATTCTCTGCTGTCATCGTATTTGGAAACGAAAATAAAATTTACAGAGATTCGCAAGCGTTAAAAGGTGAGCCTAATGAAATCTTAGTTTTGATCGCGCCTAACATAAAGGAAAAAATATCTTCTCAAATTTTAGAATCATACATTAGAACCTGAAAGTAATGAACGTACTTCTAATGAAGTCCAAAACATTCTAACAATCAATTGTTAGCCATCAATGCCGGATAAAAATATGTATAATTTATGAGTAAACCTTGAACAAGAGGGAATTTTGCCCCTTCTCATCACGCTATTGAGCGGCTTTTCCGTAAAAACAGTGGATTCCGTTGAGAAAGAAATTCGTTGAACGTAGCAGCTCTTCCACAGAAAGTTGCGAGGGTAACCGGAAGGGGATGTGGAAAAGGTAGAAAGGAAGAGAAAAATAAAGAAAATGGCATGCGGGGGATCGTCACCAAACTCGAGCAGATTAGCGGAGCCTCATTTCATCATAAACTTCAAAGAGAGTAGATTGACTCAGCGCAGATACTCACCGGGGACTGCGAAGATGCCGCTCACAGCCTTAAGCAAAGGAGTGCTTGCATGCAAACTCACCGAACTGGTAAGTGAAAAGTTTGTCCATCCATATGGAACTAAAGCTCGTCCCTTAATTAAATTGAAAAGAAAATACGATAAACGGCTCCTTGCTATCGAATCTAAATTAAGCGAATATTGGCTATCACCCACCCGAGCTTCATCGGATAATGCTATGATTCAGTGATAAACTAACATTCAATGAGTCCCTTTTAAAAGACTCTGCTTTGAAAATCTTCAGGCATAAGACTTTTAGGCCATAAGAGCGGACATACCTACCTTTAATTTATTCTTTTCCTATGATCTGAACTGATTTCTAAAGTAAAGCGATGATAACTTGGAGTTCTTTATCATCTAGAAAACTTCAAAGAACAGAGTCGCAGAAGAATCTGGAGGGCGAATCATGGGTTAGAAGGCTTTTAATTTTCATTAATCGTTGTTGAATTCGGATTTATTTCAAAATTGTTTTATGACTTCGTTCCCAACCTTACATTGGTCGAAAATATTCAGAAACAATTAGCAATAAACACCAAATAATGTTTTTGTAATTATAATAATGGTTGACTACGTCTCTGTTGCCGCCGCCCGGGTGCAATGCACCCCTTGCACCCATAGGACGGCGCAGCTCTGATTATCACTATCAATTTAAAAATTTATACAGAGAGATTCTATAATGAGTTGATGGGCAAGAGAATAACGGAGAGAAGTAGCTGTTCAAATGATATCCTTCACAAAAGTAAACGCTCGATGAGAATCATTTTTTTTAACTATATAGGGCTATTGAAGCAAAGCCAGTATTAAAAATCATTTAGCTGCAATCAACATCTTCATAAAAATAGTAGTTGAGCATATATAGCCACGTATAACACGGTTATTCGATCAGAAATAAATTGGAACATATCAAAGGAAACGAAACCTTACCTACCCAGAATGCAACGTAAACATCCAGAAATCAAAGAAAATGCAGTGAAGCTGACAAACATATTTATCACGGCTTTTCATTCCATCGATAAATTTAAAATAAAGAAAGAAGCTCTGGAAGTATTGATGCGAGAGTAAATAAAAATTAGAGGTGAATGTTAATAATGAATCCTCCAGGATAATGCTATAATTAAAATATTTTTGGATGAGGGGTCGGCTTAGATAAGCTTCCACGACGTCGATGGCGACGGCATTTCTAAGATATTTCCCGAACACTCCTTAATGTACACGAGTCATTTAAGAGTATTACTCATAAAACAACATCATAAAATTAAGACCACCCGGAGATATAGCAAAACCACGGAGTCCTCACCACGGAATAGCAGGCAGGACGTATACTTCTGTCTCTACATACACAGTTTCACCCACATCAATATAATATTATATTATACAATAATGAATGCAACTTTGAAATTCACATTCACGTGAATATAGAGAAGAATGGTGAATATCGAGAAACGAATATGTTAAATACAAGCAGTATGTAGTTGTTGAAACTTTTATACCGACTAGCGAGAAATGATGACGATCAATGATTCTGAATTAGCTAGAGAGAGAGAGAGAGAGAGAGAGAGAGAGAGAGTTTGCTCCACTCTCGATTAATAACGATAGAAAACTTGCATCTTAAAATGCCATCTGTACAATTAAAAATAACATATTTCGTAAAATGTGAGAGACTCGTTAAAAAAATGGTCAGAGAAAATGGATCGTCGACTTGAAAAACAACAACTAAGTGTGAAATTTGATTTTTTTAAGTGGAGCATCGCAAATTCTAGCGAAGATTCGGGTTGTAACTCATTTAATTCCAAATCTAATTGAAAATACTACATGAGTAACCAAATTATTCCATTATTACATCCTCTTGTTCTTCAAATACTGTAATCTCAAAAGTTTCCCACACAAAATTTGGCGGAAGAAGCGTCCAAATTCTTATAAAATATTTTTCTTTCAATAGAAAAATTAGGACAGTGATCAAAAAGAATTACTACTTACAATTGTCCATTTACGATGCTCTTTTGCAAATTTTTGAGATTCCTTTCCAAGAGCTTCGTAAAATTACTTATTGTTAGTGCTAGAATACAAAAATAGGAGCAATACTAATTTACTCAGTATTTACTAATTTATTTCCTTTTTTTTTATTATTTCAGTAAAAAATTTCGACCAATCTCAAGCTAAGTCACCAGCTTAAAGCCAACCCATAAGGTGTAAATCTTAAACTATGCATTACTTTACAAACGATTAGATATTAAAAAAGTTAATAAATTTTGGACAGGAATTTTACATCCTATCAGATTATCACAAAAAGCGTTACTATGACAAAGTCCTCCTCAACAGTTCATTGAAGAGTATTAGATTCAGCAAGGAAAACTTTTGGCCATTAAAAATTCATTAAATGTTATTCATATTTCTCTAATTGTTATTAAGGGACTAGTAAAAAAAACGGAAGTGTTCAGAAATAGAAAATTTTGCAGTAGTAACAAAAAGCAGGGTAATCAGAACATTAGTCAGAACTAGCTGACTTTTGGTAAATCACTCTTGGGCACTAAAAGGTATAATTCTTTTGTGATGAAGATTGTGATAAACTGGCGGAGCTTCAAAATGAGTATTTCGTCTAGGGTCTCAGGTAACACAAATTCGCCCGTAACCAAGAGACGCTTGAAATTTAGCGGACTTATCTACAGAATGGACAACCGAAGATAAAAAAATACTAAGAATGTCAGGCATATACGCACGTAAAACACACATATAAGGAGAAACCTGCGTGTAAAACTGGTCGTAAATGATCAGAACTCAGGGAATAACACATAAAATTTGGGAGGATTTATCCTCCCACATTTACCCAAATCCCAAACAACAGAATAAATGCACATATTAATATTTTTGTCTAACAGATTTCTTTTTTCATAAAATCTAATTTGTCTCTTTACAGGTTTTGGCATGTGTGTGCGCGGCTCTACAAAAAAATACTAGCCAAAGCGCGGGTTACGTTCTCTCCTATATTGTATTTGGAGGTTATATAATAATCATCTCCGGGATGATTTTCGGATTTATAGTTAAGGACAGGATTAATCGGAAAACGGTGAGTGAACAAAATTCATCACACAGCCCCTTTAAACATAAAGCCAAATTATTTCTACATTGTTTTCACGCATTACTATAAAATATATAAACTCTTCACTCCGAAAAGTTTCTCTTCGTAACTGAAATGACTGGACGCAGTCGAATGAAAGCAGAGAAGTACCCATCACATATCCAGTTTAATGTGATGCAATCGTTAAATTCGATGTTTTACTAAAGACTACGTAATTTCTTTTTCCGAAGGACTTGTTCTACACTCTCATCGGTGCGGTTCTGTTCGTTGCGGCTGGAAGTCTGACCATAGACTATTACGTTTACCTCAAGAAACAATACGGTTATTCGAAAACGGAAGGAATCGCAGGAGGAGCATTGGCAATGGTGAATGCTATTATTTTAATAATAGACGCCATTCTTACTTTCAAAGATGTCAATGAATACACACCTCACTGATATGTCTTTATGAAATTATCATTCTTCACTGTTATATTACATTTAATAACTGTGGCCTTTTTTATTTATGTAACATTTCAATCATTCCAAATTTAAATTAAAGATTTGTAACTAATATTGAAATAAAGTTGAATTGGAAACTTTACGATCAGGCTAAAATTTTTGATATACAATAACCGTCTTTACCACACCTAAGATGTTTAAAATACATGTCAGAAATGAAATCAATATTGGAAGGCGAGACTTCGTGGAAAGCCATAGTCGAAAGAAAAACTTTGTAAGTTCCACACAGATTTTAATTGGCAACCGGTTTCATAAATCTCCTTACATCATCAGGCATTGGAAACATTTTATAGAAAAAATTTTATAGCACTATAAGGGTTTTAGGTATGTGAGGAGACTTATGATGATGTAAGGAGACTTATGAAACCGGTTGCCAATTAAAATCTGTGTGGAACTTACAAAGTTTTTCTTTCAACATGTCAGAAAACTATATATGGCAGAATAAACGTAATTATTCCCAAATTTTTATAATTATTCCAAACATTTTATAGCACTATAAGGGTTTTAGGTATGTGAGGTTATAACATCGACGATAAACTCAAGAACTATTCAAAATTTTGAAATAAATAAAACCAGTAAACACTACAGTAAATTAGTGAAGCTTCAGATAAATTCAATGAGCTTCTTTACTCAAGAGCTGAATATTGTATTTATGTGAAATGAAGTCATCGAAAACGCCTGAAATTCAAGACATGAGGGCACTCATAAGATCTAGTTAAATAACCTTTTCCAAGGACATAACCTGCCTTTTTTCGGGGAGTAATTAAATGAAAAAGGTGAGATATTGGGAATGCCATGGATATTGGGATACCATGGATTTAAAAGATGACAAAATTGTTACAGAGAGGAAATTATAGAAGAGGTATAATAATTTCCAATTTTCTCGAACCTACCTCTGACTGTTTTGAATCTTAATGTTGACAATGAAAAATGAAGACATTTGAATGTATCCACTCGAATTCAAACAATTTGTAAAAACGTGCTATATGAAACGCTACCACTTTCTGAAACAACTAAAAAGGCCTCAATTACTATAGGACGTTCAAAATATCTTGTGATGAACAAAAGGAATCACTAATTGTTATAAAAATATAGCGCCAAATATTAATGATTACAGTAAACATTTTACTCTTCGGTTTAAAAAAGTTGTCTAGGAAACTTTCGATGAATGAATAATGGAATAATTGCGTGAAACGACAGATTCTCTCAGAAAATTGTGAATAAGCAGCGACTTCTATTTAAATGTTTTCTCTCTGGGATAAAAGGAAACATGACTCTGATGAAACCACAGCGTAGCCAACGAAAAATACACATTTTGTGTCGTAATTTCCAGGAAACACAAATTAATAAACTCCGGTGCAGCTCCGTTGGCTATTTAGTGTCATCCGCATTAAAACTAGAAGCTTTGAAACTTATGCAATGGAACTATTAGTTAACAATCATTTTAAAAATATCCTGAGTAGGGAAATATTTAAAAAATCTTCTAACGAGATATCTGTTCAGCAATAATCACGGCGGCTTACTTCGCTTCATAACTAAATTAAATGTTTTCGATAAGATTTGCTATCCGCATAATTTAAGCTAGCGATTGACTGGAAAAAATACAAGAAATCCTGCTGATGCAACATACGTCTAGATAGCAAAAAGGTCTGATTTAAAGAAATGTGAGTTTAACGATTTATAGAAGCATTTCTTATTCCATAATTATATTTTCTATTAGATATATACTCAATTTTGATTAGGAATTCGTTTAGCATTGTTTTATTACTTCGCCGTATTGGTGAATGACGCAAAGACAGTCAAGGTTACCAAGGTTAGCATATGAGGAAAGAAGGGAAAGAGTGAAGATGTTTCTGGATAAAATCTTTGAAAAATACTAAAGATATCTTAAGACAACCCATTGTCAAAATGTAATTCAGCCTCACAAAGTGAAATTATTGCCTTTAACAAAATGATTTGAAAAAATGAGAAACTCTTTTACGCATAATACCCACCCCCATAAAATCCCCCTATGGGCACTAAGTACCTATCTGACAGGACACAGCTAACGAAAGCCTCTGCATTTCCTAGAAAATTACTAAGAAAGAAATGAACACCAAATATTGTCACCGAGGGTTACTAATCTGGAATGAAGATTCACCATGCCGCCAATACTGCGAAAGCTCCCGGGAGGAAATGGGGAAAAATTGAGAAAGGAAGCTTTAAGGAAATCACAGTCATTACATCCGGAGCTATTCGCGACAAATTAGTCGAGCATTAGCTACGGACGGAGAGGACGAGTCTTTGCTGGAGAAAACCAGAAGAGAAAAGCCGAAGATGCCACCATACGAACCTATCAGCAAGTTCAGTCTCACGCTGAAGCTCATCGAACTGGTAAGCATAAGTGGTCGAACTATTAACCCTCACATATGGCTCCTAAGTCTCCCTACCATTTGCATCTTATTCGGTAATATAAGTCTTAACCTTCCTTTAAATTTAAGTAAAAATGTAAGTATTAACGGCCACATACATGCAAAATAATGCGCATTTTAGTAGAGCGCGGTAGAAGAAGAATACTCCTTACTCTGAAGATGATCGCATTTCTATTGAAGCCAATTGATCCGTTTCCTTTCTCTTGTTTCCGTTTTTGGTCTCGAAGGGTAGGCTCGAATCGCGGGGTAAACGACTCTCCGAGCGTTTTGAACCTCTAATTTATTAACAGCCGTGTTCCAATTTCTTTCCTCACTACGTCCTTGTAGTTATCGACTCGCAAATCTGAAGTTGCATTTCCTTACAAATAAAACTCTTTTAATCCCTCACATTTAAGATAAGTGTACTTTAATTTAAATAAAGCAGTAAATCCTTAACATCCGGCCTTGAGCCCTTTTTATAATGTAATTTTCTATCCATTCTCGCAAAAGATTACGGCACTCTTGATGTAGGAGGAATTCACAGAAAGAAGGAAATGAATTTCGATGGAGAAAAGGTCACTTATAAAAAAATAGAGAGGATTTGTCCGGCATAGTTTATCTAGGAGCTTATTTCTAACTTTTAACTTGTGCCTAGCTGGGCCCTGTCCTATCTCTAGTAGCTTATACTCCCTTCGCCGTGACCTGAAAGCGGGTTTCAATTGGCTTCCTTCTTCTTCAATTGACTGCGTGTTGCCTAATTGCAAGCATCAGTTAGTGACACAAAATCGAATTACCCTCTAAGGTTAAGCAGCAGCTACAACTGTTACTTCTTTGGCGACCGTACTTCTCACTACCTAGCCTACATACTAGGCACTGGATACATCAAATTACCTGGCCAAGGGTGAACTGAAAGGTTCTTTAGGTAGTTGCATGAAAAACTAACCTAAATAAACCATACCATTTATAAAATAAACCATAAATTGATATTTTAAAGACAGAAAGATAAATATTCAGCATAAATAAAGAGTTCCTCATAAAGGGGATTGAAAATCAACTTCCCATACTTTTTTTGCTGTTACCATGTTTACACATAATTCATGGCCTATTTCAGGAATGGGCTCGAAAACGTTCATCCCCTTTTCAAAAAGCTACCCTGGATGAAAGAATAAAAAGATAAAGAGCAGTAGTAGTAGCGTTGTTATAAGTACTCTGACTGCTTTGGTCATTACACACGTAGGCCCCCACCAGGAATTGAACCCAGGACTGCTTTCATTGCAGTTGAACATGTTGTCCACTTGGCTATCCAGGAGCCCCAAGATAAACGAGTAATGTTATTGAGAGATTCTGATCCATACAACTGGAGAATGATCTACTTCAACATTGGTTGTGTATAAAAGCTATAAGAAATCTGAAATACAAATCATATACAAAGGAGGCTTCTGGGAGCTTTTCTGGTCAAGGATTTCAGAAAAGCAAAAGCTTTTGAAGTGAAATAAAGTAAAAAAAAGAAATAAATTCCCAAAGAAAACAAATTACTGCAATCCTTTGAAATCGAAATAAATACACAATTAACAATTCAAAATTTAGTAAAGCAAGAACTGAAGAATGAAAAAATAAAAAAGAATGATAGCAAAGTTATGAGAAAAATATTTATAGTTTAAAGATAATGATTTATTATAACATAGTAGAATTGAAGGACTTAGTAAACTATTATAATTGATGAGATATTTGTAACAAATTCCATATTATTGCAGTTAAAAATTAATAAATAGGGCTAAAAAATAAAGTGTAAATTGTTATTAAACCCTTTTTCTCCCATTCTATTTGTGAATTTCCAGCCCAAAAAGCTCATGTCTTTGGTTTTTTTCATAAATTTGTGAGCTTATCTTTTGGTCTAGGATTTTTAAATTTTTCACAAAAAATAACAACACATTATTGTTGACATATACGACTAAGCTAAATTATTATCAGTCGATTAAGAAGAAGCCAGATACCTTAAAATATAATAGAAAATGTATTATCCATGAAGCACTCTCCTTAACTATCAATATTCTTATCCTACAGGGATGTAAGACGATCAATCTCACAATAGAAAAAAGCTTGTGGAATACCAATATAACCAAATCTTTACCTAGTCACATCTTTGTACAGTGTGAACTGCTGTTCATGAATTACTCACTCTCTGAACATGAGAATGTATCTTGAGGAAGATACATGATGCATATTCTTCACAGAATTGGCAGTGAGTGGGAAGTTGAAGAAAGTCATGGTGAATTAACAAGACAAGAGGACATTGGTGAACATCAGTTTGCATCAGAAAAAACTGAGTGAATGAAATAATATTTTCTAAGTAGAGGACCAACTGTGTCATCTCTAAGTAGGATAAATTTATTAAGTTTTAGAAATTATTTTTAAGATAATAAATTACCTATTACTCATTTAGGAACTTCTTTCAATAAACTGCTCCTACTACATGCATTAATGTATGTGTATAGAAATTAATAGCCAAAAAATCATTCATAACTGAGGAATTTTATTGAAGTTTCTAAATTGTTTCAGATTCTATCCAGCAGCTGCATGGCACTCAACGTTGTAGCCTCAACCAATACAAAAGGAGTATTCATCCTGACCTGCATTGTTTTTGGAGGTTACATAATTATCTTCTCTGGGATGGTTATGGGGATCCTCTCCC
Organism: Ladona fulva; assembly: GCA_000376725.2. NCBI lineage: Eukaryota > Metazoa > Arthropoda > Insecta > Odonata > Libellulidae > Ladona > Ladona fulva. The sequence continues at coordinate 2,188,360 of KZ308157.1, forward strand.
GAGAGAGAATGCCACGCATAGTTGTAAGTAATGCTCCCATCCAATTCTGGCCTAAGAAAGAGCAAGAGTTCCCAGCTGGTGGTATGCATACCACTGATGATACTTAGAGAAGGCTACAGTAGTTCTTGAATATGATATTTGAATGAAATTTTTGGAGAAACACCAAGTTTATACAAGATCAACTTACTACATGAAATCATTATTAGATAAATATATGATAACATAAAATAGCTGTAGAATATTATTTAATTTTTTGTGAGCAGAGCAATTCCCAGAAATAGTTCAGAAACCCTGAAATAGAGGATAAAATTGAATGCTAGGACATATCTGAGAAACTAAGGATAAAGAGAAGCAAAAAATTTTTGGTCGAAATCGTATTAGGACACTTTTCATACAAAATGATGCTTTCTAACAGTCATAATGCGGTTAAAAAAATAATTCACGAACAAAAAAGCTAAATATTAAATAATTTCAGGATGTGAAAACAGTAATCTAGAACAGGAAGAAAACCTTTCTGAGAATACATGCCAAAATCAGCCTAATATCTGACATAGCATTTTTCCATGTGCCAAGCTTTTTCACCACCACCTGTACCAAGGGTTGCCTCAACCCTGATCTAGGACATTATCAAAAGAACAAAATGAGTGTGTTTAGTTTACATAAATTCATTAGCTTATGTTTAGTCCATATAGTGTTAGTAAATTAAAGAATTGTTTCCTCTTTTACTTTACTAAATGCACCACATAAACTTAAGTATTAGGATTACACCTCATATACCAAGATGGTAAACCCTTAACCAGCGACGTGTGATTTTTGTCACAACCAGTAACGTGTGGTTCAGGAGACAGCAAATTTTAAATATATATGAACTGACTGAATGATACTTTTAACAACATTTTAAAGTTTTAAATATCTCATCAGCTATCCACTAATTTGGATTTCAATTTAGTTTTGTTTAGTTTGAAAATAGTCAGAAATTCAAAAGAAAAAGTTTTTGTTAAATGGTGTCACATATCTATAATGAGCGGCTTTTTCTCATAGTGACATTTTTCATGTATTTGTTGGAATATGAATAATAAAACCTTGATGAAAAGCATTTTTCATCAAAACAGCAAATATGATGTGAGGTCTTGCATACTGCTGATGAAATTTAATTGCAATTTTATAGAAATATATGAGACAAAGTGTGAAGAATGCAATATCCTACATAAAAGTGTCTAAGAAGGTACATACCATAAATTACAGGTTTGTTGAAAATTGAATATTTTAATAATATTCACAATTTAAAAATCACTGCGACCCCTCCTCACGTAACAGGTTAAAGGGTCAATGGTTTTATCACAGTAAATATTTTCTTCTTTAAAAACTGACCCAAAATATCTCAGCCAATTCTCTAATCTAAAACCTCAGTATAAATCTCTCTAGAGATTTTGACACTATATCAATTAATAACATTCAGATCCATTCATTTCAAGATTATAAACAAAAATAACTTTTACAATCTTGATCAACAGGACATGTTCTTTTCACTTGTTGGGATGGCTCTATTTGTGGCAGCTGGCAGTGCAAATCTTAGTTACTTCATTGCTTATGTGAAATCCCAGCCAAATCTGAAACATCTAGGATTAACTGGAGGATCTCTAGCCATTGTGAATGCCTTTATCCTATTGATTGATGCAGCAGTTACATACAGAACTGTTCATGACTACATACCTCATTAAAGAAGTTTAATTACAACGAGCTGAGCTGCTAAGGATTCAAGAACCTAGCAAATGGACAATTCTGCTGTAATTGTGCCAAAACTTCAAGAACTCAATGAGTGGATGTGATCAATGTTTTTTAACAAACAGCAATTCAAAATAAATGACTGAAATGGTTTTGATAATATTAAAAATAAAATGACAGAACTCTTCCAAAAATAAATTATTCCATAAGCTGTAAGAATATTTTAGCATATTTTTTAGTGTTCCAGTAACTGACCAATTAATTACATAAAGTAGTAGTATGAAAGGTAACTATCAAACATTACTTGGAGTAACAACTAAAAAATAAAGCTATATACATTGTAATAAGAAGACAAATAAAAATAAATTAAAAACATTTATTTGGTTTAGATCAAAATACTGATAATGACATGCACAATACTAAAGAAAATGCTGCTAATTTTTTTAGCAGTACATACATTAATAAATGATACTGCAACCTAGCTGTAATTAACTTGAACGACATGCTTAGAGCACAACAAAACTTTCAGCTAGGAATACATGCAAGGTAACATAATGTTATGAGAACTAATCACAAACATGTTCATTATGGAATAAGCACAGTATTTAGATTAAAAATGATATTCTTGCAAACAAAGAACAACAAATGTTTATGAAAGAAATTCCTTATTCTAGTATCTTCACATCACAAACACCCTATAAACTATGAGTTCATGAACACAATTGACATCATCTTTCAGATACTTCTTGATTATTCAACTTCTCTCTGCTATGACAAAAAAAACCCCTTCACTAACAAAAACTGAAGAGCATTCTGTTAAATATTTTTTATGGATTTGAAGGATTCTATTAATAGAAATAAAGTATTCATATAGAATTCAATCTTTAAAATTGATGAGATATTTGTAACAAATTCCATATTATTCTTTTCTAAATGTAGGAATGTAAATTATAAATATTGATGACGGTGAACTTCATTTTGACCAAATAACCCTGAAAACAGAAGAATAACAAACTATAAGAAATAATCAACTATGTAAAAACTTCACTTAATTATAACTTATAAAAAAATCTTTAATCTTTATACCATAAATCCATCAAATGGTAACTTGTCAACTGAAAGAGTTTTTAATAAGTTATAAAATTTATTCTGTCAACTAGACTAAATCATTCTGAGAAGACAGATAAATCATTATCATCTTTCAAATGGGTGGTTAAAAACAAATCATTCCATAATTGAAATCTTATTCAGTTCTAAATTCTCATTGAGAACGTAGGCTTGAATATATAACAAATTCAAATTACTTCCAAATCTTGAAACAAGGTAATTTTCAAGAAAGCACTTATTTCTAGGAATGACTGAAGTTTTTTTTTCCTGTTACTCAATGATAATTTTTGATGGTCATTGATTGCTATAATTCTACATGTTTCATTCAGATACTGCTTTAAATGGAATTATCTGGTGCACACATTGAAACTGAATTTACTACCCACATTCAACTTAACAAACTTGTGAATGAATCATTCAACTGCTACTAAGTAAATATTTTGACCTTTCACTTTTAATGGACAATGAAGTTTGATGAATTTATTTTTCATACTCTAATTCGAGAGAAAATTGAAATAACTCCTTCACAAGTTATGACAATAAATTAAACAACTGTTCAAACAGAATAGTGCAAAACGTAGGCCAATTATATGCACTGAAGGATTATCTAAATTAAATTTAAAAAGAAAATAACATAAGATATCTGGCAAACTAAATTATTATAAAAGCTCAAACCCTCAAACTGTAAATATCCATCAGGCTTTTCAGAAGCCAAAATATTTTATTCTCTTCCCTAAGACTTCCCAGTTATAAATTAAGCAAGACATTACAGAAGTAGTTTTCCTCCTTGCTGTTATATCTGGGAAATCATGCTCAATTCTACTATTGCTAAATATGTCATACCTTGAGTGGGAGTATTTTAAAAATAACCCAAGGGACTATCACTCAATTTCAACATAAGAGGTTGTTTCTTCCTAAAGATACATATAACCCAAATCTTATCTTCACTTACTTTCAATTCTATTGACTTGATACATCAAATTCCCACTGAGACCTCAACTAAATTTTTATACCAAATCACCGTTTGATCTTCAGGTATCATTGGTTTACTTCCAAACCGAATAAGTGTAAGTATACACAAGAAATAAATATCATTCTGTAACTCCATACAAGATACAAAGCCAATTAACAAAATTTGGTCCAACTCTGGTTAACACATTACAAATTATTTAACAGAAAGGCTTGTTATTTTAAAACATTTGAAATTAATAAAATAATTCCTAAATGAACATGACATAACTGTAACGTTAGCAAAGGATTGCTTGAGTGAATGATAGGTTAAAGAATGCAATAATTTTAACATGAAAACACAATGACTTGTGGTATGCCCTTAATGAACGGAAATAAAATTGGAGAAACTTTCATACATAAAGGCAATTATTTATGGTATTACAGGATCATTTGAATCTAATATTAGGTAGTATCGGTAAAAGTGCTTCGACAGCTTAAGTCATTTCGCACGCAAGCCCCCACCAGGAATCGAACCAGGGACTGCTTTCACTGAAGTCAAAAGCCAATTGGCTATCGGATGAAATATGTAATGAAAGTAAAAGAACTTCCCATAATTTCTCAAACCCCAACCTTGTTAATAATCTCAATTACTTAACAGAAAACATTTAAACTACAAATAGAATGACTCATGTGAAATTTTGATTTGCTTATTCAAGAGTATCCTGAGTAAAACTTAACAACCATTTTAAACTATAATTTATTAAAATGACTGAATAAATCTAATCACAAATGAGCCAGGCACAATCACTATTTTTATTTTAACAGTTCTCGACCATACTTATGTTATATGCTGACAACAATAATTTTTTCAAGATCGATGAAATGGAATTTTTAGCCAAATAAACTATGTTAATTCATCTCTTTTTTGCATTAAATTAAGCAATAATGTTAAGATATAAATATATAGCATAGTATTATACTATTCACAGATTGTGATTGGATTTAGGACAAGAATAGTTATCAAAAAGTCACATAATAACTATGATAAGTCATAGGATAACGATTAACTCAAAAATGTTATACTACAATGAATAAGATCAATAAAATCTTTTTGTACATAAAGAGTAATTAAGATGTATAAAGGAAAAGGTTCCTAATTTATTTCAAGGAAACTGATAATGGTAGAATTAAAAGTAAGTAAATAAAAGTAAATAAATCTTTTCCTAACATTAATAGGCACTGACCTTAGACTGTCCTATTTTGGAGTTTGTCGGTCTCTTTGACAACAAGCAATCATTTGAGCATGATAAGCAGTGACCATGATCTGCTGGAGAGCAAAATCTGTTGGTGGAAAACCATATTGCGGTATAATGAGAAACTGATTTTTGCTATCATTCAAAGACAAGCCGTTAAGAGATAAATGATTTGGGCTACTTGAGTTTGGTAGAGGTAAGCTGGTTTGGAGGTGAGCCGGTCTCCCTGAATCGAGTGAAGGATACTGTACGTACTGATTCTTATCTGAAGAATGTAGAAGTTCGTCCTGGCCAAAATACATCCTATCAAGCTCAAATGAAAGCTCAGAAACCTCTCGTGCATACCGAGGAGGTACGGTAGCACGTCTACTGCGCCCTTGCCTATTTCCTTTCTTCACACTTTTATTTCTAGCATCAAAATAAGTCTTTTCCTTAAAATCATCTGGAGATATCTGAAAAAGAACACATAAAGCTTGAAACAAAGAAAACTTAAAGTTAAAAACCATACTGAAAATGAAAAAGACCTTACATGGTTTTACTTCGCTCCAAGGTTTCAGTTTCTTCTATGTCGCAATAATTAGCGAACAATTTCTCCTTCGAACGAATCTTTGTTGACCTCTTCACTTAATTTTGATGGCAGGCAGTAATTAAGTATCAAACAATTAACAGCGAAGTATATTTTCTATATTACGTAGTTTTTATAACCGCTAAACCCTACGAGATTATGAATCTCAGTAAAACATTGCAGAAGAGAAGAGCTTGGGACCAACTACCCGAAATGAACGCACATAAAAGGACACCTATACATAAACAGGATTAATAAATCGAAGTGACCACACATTTGTTTCTTAAAACCCTGTAAAAGAAACTTACCTTTTCCCCGCGAGCAAGAAAGAGCCACAACTTCCTCCAGGTGGAAAACTTTTTCATGTCACTAAAGTTATACCGCATCTCCTTTGAAGCATATCGAGTCGAGAGAGGCGAACGGTAATTGCAATATTCGTTACCTTCTTGAAATCCTGGATCCATTTTCGATCAGAGAAAGGAAATTACGCAAAGCGAGAGAAGAACACCGATCTACACCGTTCAAGCGAGTTGAAATTATAACAAATGAAACGCGATATTCGCTTAAAAAGTATGACGTCAATCACCTCGGTGCACTATTTTCAAAGGTTATCGCTGGTTAGCGCAACACAATCGTATTAACTTTCGACTTAATAAGGACGAAACTCAGTAAACCTTGGAGCGAAGAGAAATTGTGATCTAATAAATTAAAATAAAAGTTTTCTGATCAGCTCAATACTAAAGTATCAAAGGAATAATTCATCCGCACATGATAATCAGATAATTTATAGCACAAAATTCAGCGTTCATGCTGATAATTTACGAAGCTAATTTTATCAATAAGATCTAATATTTAATTATGAAACTGAGGTAGGAATGTGAAAAGTATAACATTTTATACTCACAGCGTAGCCATTTCTCTCAAACCTCTGAAGATCTTCACCGAAGGGGTTGGCCCAATCTACTACAACTCTGGAACCTCTAAAGCGCATTTTGTATGGTACCAACACTCGTCTAGCCATCGCAGCTGCCCTATGAGTTTCATATTCAACCAATACATATTTTTTGTTCCCCTGAGATAAGTGGCCAGATTTGTACAAATGGAAATTAACACGTAAAACGCCTGAGGTTAGTGATTTGAGCGTAAGCATTATTTCATCTTCCGTGACGTCCAGCTCTAGGCCTCCGATAAACAAGTTGCAGTTGTTCATGGATTTCACTATACCTAATGTACAGCCTGGTCGAATTTCGTACTTGTTCAAAAGCGCGATAGCTCTTCGCGCTTCCGAAGATTTCGAGTAAAGCGCGAAACCAAATCCTCGATTGGAGCCACTGAAATCCATCATAAGCCGAAATTCATAAATAACTCCCGCAGTCTCCAGTACTGGTATTAATTCATCTTCGAAACAATCACGCGGAATTCTGCCGACGAAAATTTCACAATCTTTTCCGGGAGGGTCTCCGCGCCAAAACGGCGGCGGTCCGTACGTGCGCTGGCCATTTACTTGAGATATACTGTAATGAGTTCTATTAGTTAAATCTAACAGCCTCCTCGTGGATAATTCCATTCTTGTAAGCTGTTCGTTTAACAGATCCCCCTCAGTTTTTCTTGAGTTATCGCTCTTGCAGAGGGCCATCACATGCGTCGAATAACGTGGAAACTTCAGAGCAGACTGTAGACCATACTCCGAAAATGCTCTCAGATGCTGATTGGCTAGCTTGCCATTTTGGTGGGGTGGGTATTTTCAGAGAAATGAAACTGGGGTACTTTGTTGCGACTGCTCATGAAGAGCGACAATGTAGCCTCGATTTCGTTAAGAAAGTGGTCTTAATGCCTGGATTATCCTCAACAATTTATTCCATGAATTATAAGATACTGAATGCCGCAGTAAGCGGAGAGTTTGATTTAAAAAAAAATTAGTCTTCTCCATTTCAGTCAACAATTGTGGAGATTTCACGCGTTTTAATTATTAAACTCTTACATTGAAGTTTTTCATCATTGCATATACTTGCAGTGTTGTCAGTTTTTAATAATAAATATATAAAGGTATTGCAACAACTCTATCATCCAATTTTCAATTGATGAAATGCTTTATTTACTTATTGGGATTTACTCCGATCTTACGAAAGAGCAAACAGAATTTCGATGACCTACGAATATTCTGGTTATTACTTGAGTGTGTGCATGCAGCTCCCGCCTGAAGACAAATTCATTTTAAGAAACCTTCATGCGCGCTGCTGAATATTACTTCATACGCTGATTCGATGCGAGATAAAGAAAGGTTTTGAAACTTTCCGCTATCTGTAACTGCTTAGCTGTGAAATAATCTGAATACGCTTATTACCATTTAAACATAATCACCATTCTAATTACTTAATGTGGATTTCAAGTCGCCGATGCGGTAGATATGTGACACTAAAATTTAATCAATGATTTAGGTTTTCACTTTTTAATATTATATTGTCTTCGGTGGTGTCATGCTTTATTTTTGTTTCAAGCTGGGATTTTGAGATCCAAATATTCGTTTATTGGAATTATGAGATGCATTAAGTATTCATGTATTATTCAAGGGTTGCCAACAGTGCCATTATGACCCGCAGATCTTACGTTCAGATTCCATTTTCGGATTTTTGATACATACATTTGTATATTTCTTCCGATCTAAAACTATTCTGAGAATTATTTTTTTTTAAACAATTATGTTTATTATTTAAGAACAATTCTTGTTTGGACACATTATCGCAGCCGGCGATCTGCTATTAATTCTATAGAATATTTATAAGGCTGCAAAAGTCGCAACTTTCTAAAGGTAAAAGTTAAAAGAAGTTATTTCTTTGCCGCGCAAATTTAAACCGGTCTATTAAGCCGATAAAATATTTTGTTTCTTTTGTTACATTTCCCTTAACTTTTTCTCGAACACTCTTAAAGAATCCCCTACCTTCTAATTGTATGAGTTCGTTCAAGTTACTGCACGTAATTTACTTTCTTCCTCTTCGTCCGTTTGATATTTTATCCGAATCTGTGTGTGTGATTACTACTAATATCTTTGGTTGCAATTGCCAGGTTTAAATTCTGTTTACTAGTTGCTTCATCTCGAGGGATTTCTTAACTTTTAATTGCTAACAGTGAATGTACTATATGACAGGCTTTCCTGTAATAAAGAAATTTCCGCAATTAAACCATGTTTATCCAGGAGCAGTAGACTAAAATTAATTTTGACATGAGCAATAAAGATTTAACGTAATTAATTTTAATAGCCTAGACCTAATTAATGTGTTTTAGGAACTTAGACGAAAGGCGAATAGAATGAAAAGGTTTCCAAGTAGAATCAAAACGAGCACGATCTTCAAGAGACATCGACGAAGCTTTATACAACGAAGAGCGAAAGGTTTACAACGACGTAATCACAAAAACACAGCTTCTTCTCGTCGTCGTTCCGCATAGCATCACAGAAGCTAATAAATTAAACTCGGTAAGGTATTAATACACCCCCTTCCATATGCCACTGGCGGCTCGCAGGATACCAATCTAAATGCAAACTGGACTCAAATTTAGTTATACTGAGACCTGAAATTAAGTTTCTCATTAAGAATAAGCAAATATTTGCCCATGAATAGAAATTGAATGCAAATAAATGACTCAACTGAAATATGTTATGTCTGCACAGTCTTAGATTTAGATTCTTACCCTGCAAGCCGCCAGTGGCGTATGGCAGGGGGTGTATTAACACATTGCCTAATCTACCCTATTAGATTCTCTGATGCTATGAGCCCGAAGGCCGGTTTGAACCTCATTCCTTCACCATAAACAATGAAAAGCTTTAGAGAAGAAAAGCTGACGCGACTAGGCAAAATGAGGAGTGAGGTAGTTTGCCATTGCTATTCTCAGAAATATGTAATGAGGATTACAAATTCAATATACTAATTCGATTTACACAATGAAATAATAATTGCTATAATATCTATAAGTCGTTTCCAATTTCTTTTGCAAGCGCTAGGTATCAGCAGGAATAAAGAGGTGAGTAATTAATATGATAGAAGTAATTCGATGTTGTATGTAGACGGTGCCAGAGAGTTGCGGCATGGAATTCCTACAACACTTCGCTTGTGTTGAGTCATTCGCAGATGCTGTTTGTTATCCTAATCCCTAGCCTAAATTAGACACGAAGTCGATTTTCTTTATCTGTTTCAGATGTATTGCAGCAATCTTTTTATTGAACTGAAAATTGTAACGCGATATTAAGGCAAGAAGCGCAATTACGTCCAAATCGAAATGTAAAATGTCATATGCGAAAGCACTAATTCTATACTAACGTAATGGACGATGCGCACAAAAATCTCCTCCCGGGCGGACTGGGTTGATTTGAGGCTCCAAAATTTTACGACCATAGTGGAGGAAAACCCTCTAGAACCACGGGTGCTGTGAGAAGGAAAAAGGAGCACGTGTTTGTAACTGTATTTTGTTTTCAGAATGGGATGAGGTCCCTTTCGGGTAGTTAAAAGGATTAAGGCACGCGCCGTTGTCATATTGCTTATTCAGAGCGTCGAAGGGTAAGTGATAGGCGTAGAGAAGTGGTCTCTGAGTAATCGGGCCTAACAGCAAGCTGCGCTAGAAATTTTGAACCCTGCGGAAATTTTTAAAACGTAGAGAGTTGTCTCTAGGATCCGCGGGGTCCTGGGCGAGAGGGTAACTGCGTTACCCCCGCTTACCCCCTTCAAAAAATTAGATTTCTCATTTATATGCAATTTTATTTATTTTGTGTTAATATCATTTTTCTAAAACTCAGGGAAATATGTTTCAAAACCATTTGTCAAGGTTTAGAACTATTTATAAAAAATTATAAGATCATTGCAATTTAAAGTTATATTACCTAGCTTTCAGGCAAGTTCACGCGATCACACGAAGTTGTCGATAATTTCTTAATCTTGCCAACCTAGAATATCTAAATTGCATCTTTAAAATTGAATATAATTGAATCTTTAAGCGCCATTAATTAATTTTACAGTAGCGTCACAATACTTTGCATTGTATGGGTTACTGCTGCATTACAGTGAGGCAGAATGCAAAGATCATACTTCAATGCTCGAAACTCCGACCCCGTACAGCGTTAGAACGACCTTCTAGCGCAGATGAGTTTGAAGAAGAACGGATTCATTATAGCAGAAAGGGACTGGGGATGATATAGAGCGGGGGTGGCGAACCCACGGCAACTCCCTTGCAGCAAACAAGACACCTCAACATCGAGGGTCATCATAGGAGGTCAGAACTCATGGTATGAGTGCTCGAAGTGGCCGCGCGAGAAGATCTCTAAACTCTTTCGTCTCTCTCTTTGATTTAAATTTCTCTGCTAAAACGTTGAAACTAAAAGGTAAATGCATGCAAAGCTACCAGATAATTTGTACGCCGATGCGGGGAATATCAAGAAATTTGAATTCTCTGAATTGAAATTTCCCGCAATGAATTGGGAATTCTCTGTAGCAAGTCCGGGACATGAGGGAGTCATACAACTCGCAAGTCTACTCAGTTAACTGTATAAGATGAGTATTTGGACGAGCTACTCGTATCATTTTTTCAAGACTGCTAAATTTGAAATGAAATTTAAATATGAAAAGTTTGGCATATCAAAGGTAATGATTGCGACAATTGCGATTTCGGTGACTTTTACACGTGTGACGAAGCGTTTTTGAAGGTGATTCCAATTCTCTTGGAAAAATCCATAACATATAATTGATAATCGAAAGAAAGATGCAGCGAATATGGAGTCCTTAATACTGTGAAAATTAGACACAGTAAGCTGTTTCGGTATCTACCAAAGGTAAAATATTGAAATCATTAGGATAGAATACAATGTCAGTAACGGAAGTATAAGATCAGGTCATTGTCACCTGTGATTATTCATTACAATTCCTGAGCGATAACATATAAAATATGTTACCCAAGTACAATTTTTAAATCGAAAGTTAAATAAATTACGATTAATAAATAGCAGAGGCCTCGATTGAAAGTAACCAGATCCGTTAACTTTTCTAATTTTATTGCGGAAATACGAGGAACGTCAAAAAACGCCCGAATAAAGGATATTTTTCCTGACTCATCATGCGGGACATGAAATTGAAATTCGGGACTTTATCGCCTATTCCAGGGCGATTGGCTGATACGTATGTATGTACGTATGCGAGTAACTTTCGTATCTCGACCACTCTTTTCATTGACCACATTGCTTATGGAATAGCATAATACTGTCTTCATAACACGTAATGGATTGGCACCAATAAGAGGCTCCGCCTATAGGCCGAGTCAAGAGGGTAGAGAGCTATAGAGGTTGTAAAGAAGGTGAGAATTTTTATTTCCATAATTATGTTCTTCCACCTTCGCATATTGAGTTTGATCTTCGGGAGCTTATGGACCCCTTGACATCCGGGCAATTATAATAATAATAAAAACTCTTTATTATGCGAGGTTAGGTCCATTGGCCTCCCATTCACCTAACCTAAAATGTCACTACATAATTGAAATTTAATTGAAGTTATTATAGAACAGCGGTTCCCAACCTTTCCTTAATTGCGACCCATTTTTGATTTTTGAAAGATGTTCGCGACCCCCCTTTCTTATCCGCAATATTTGATAAATAAAACACAAAATAAAGGGTTTTACAATATATTTTCGGACTAAACAAAAGTGGTGATATTTTTATTTAGTATTTATTATTAATGTGACGATTGAGCTTGCATCTGCTCAGCAAGTGTTATAATTCTTGGTCGAGTTTTTGTCAAGGCCAATCTCATGTCATCTTGAACATCCAGCTTATTCCTGGCTTTTGTCTTGATCTGCAGAAGAGTTGAAAATCCACTTTCGCAGAGATAAGTAGAAGCAAATGGCACCAATATTCGAAAAGAAAGCAGGGAAACTTTAGGATACGAATGACGCATTGCACACCAAAATTGAGATAACGATTTTTCTTGAAATATATCACGAGCTGAGGAGTCATTTCGTAGCTCTAAAAATTCATCAAGACACTAACTAGCTACAAATCCAACAAACTATTCACACACAAACGACAAAAAGAACACCGCAATGACTTAACTGTCAGCAGCAGTTATTTTCTTTAGAAACTGTAACGAAAAATCACTTTTACTGGCAGGAAATCAGTGAAACAACCACACTCTGTAAAGGTTCAGCTAGGACTATCTCTTTATGATCAGGGTTGCAATATGCAGATCCCAAAATACCGCCTCCAGGTCGCGCTGAATATAAGATAAGGCTCTTCGCTTTCTTATAAACATCGAATAATTGTAGGGCCAGAGCCTATGCATGGCCATCATCGCATCTGGAAGGCGAACAAAGGAAAGGATTGTCTTCTTGCGCCCCATCCCTGGTCACTGCTCAGTTTACAAAACATTGGGTGAAATAATATCTTCGAAATCACGAACAATCACGAATCACCCACAAACGAACATTTGTTGCCACTCGAGATTGTTTGGTCTTGGGCTTGTGGTCTTTGGTCTTAAGTGTTCTTCCAAATGGATTGAAAGCAATATGAGAAAAGTGCAATACGGCAGATGAATTATCACAATAAACGTAGGCCTTGACTTCCATCGCAGCGAAACAGAACTTTTCCAGACGAACCCTTCTCAGTAAAGCCCAATTCACTGGCGACCCCCCAAAAAAGCCAAGGCGACCCCCTTGGGGGTCGCGACCCACTGGTTGGATATAGAACAAAAAGAAAAAAAGATTTGGTTTGTAGGGAAAAATCTTCCCAACTGAAGGTTGAAGAAGAGAAAAACCCCCATGTGCGGGAAAACACCCACAAGGAAGGGGTTGTAAAAAACTCGCGAAAACACAGCATTAAATGAGAAATAGAAAATTAACATATAACACTTGGATACAATGTGTAAAAATTACATTTTCCGTTAAATATAATTCAAGTATTGGATTTAAAAAAGCGATACAAAATGTACAATAACGATATGCATACAATCAAAAGTATAATACATTTATTGAATTTAAACGTAGAAGTTTTATATTATTAATAATAAGGAAAAGAACATTTCCAAAATTAGCACAATATTTAATTGCACAACCGTGGTTTCGGCCCGTAAGGTCATCATCAGGTGATGGTCATCATCAGTCACCTGAAGTGTTCTTTTCCTTATTTTTTATTACGGAGATTTACCACAAATTCGAGGCCAAATTAATATATTCTATCCGGGCAATTGCCAAGAGCACCAGTCTGATCCGATATTCTGGCACATTAATTCATTGACTACATATTTTGCCTGTAGAAACCTATGTGAATGGCTAAAAAATCTTGCAACGAGTTACCATTACCAAAATACGAAAAGACGCGGAGACAAGGATTTGCCCAGGGCGTGAAAAACATCAGAACTCTCCGATTTTTCTCAAATGAGATTTTGGAAAACACGTTTTCCCATCACAGGTCACATTTACTTTCTCGAAACTTGAAGTTTGGAAAAAGAAATCCTCGAAGAATAAATGGTCATTAATAATTATGGTCGAATGAATGTCTATTCATTGAGCTCTTCATAGACAATTTAAAGAGGAAACATTTTGATAGAATGGTGATTTTATTAAGAATACTCGTATTGGATTTGTTGTAGATGTCGATGATGCGTTATGAATTTGTTATGGCGAAAAATCTGACATTTCGACGTGTTTGGAATTTCTGAATAGTCTCCCCTCGTTGATTTCTTTCCCTTTGGAATTAGAAAATAGTGGTATAATGAATCTAGGATATTTTCCTCGCTTTAGAAAGTCAGTGTTTGAGAAATTGCCAGAGAGAGACAGTGCCAGTGTTTGAGAAATTTTGGAAAAAGAGTAAAAACTACAAATCACGATTATCCTCATGCTTTAACGCACCACCAATCGCATTAATTTGCAGTTTTCCGTTCGATAGTACAACGACTCTTCCATATTCCTCTTCTCGTAAAGCATTCACTACTAAATAAAGTAGTAAATGCTTTACGGGAGTAAACTAGTAGATAACTCAAAATCATAAAGGATATAGCTACGGATAATGGGTATACCCCTCTTATTAAAGACACTTCAGTAAGATAATCGCTTATAGTAAAGATTAATCGCTTCCAGGAGTTTCTTTCCCACTCTTTCATCCCCCAATAAACCATCTTGTAGATGGGTTATGCTTCCTTTCTTGGAAAGCATCTCTTATAGATTGGTCAACATGCTGCCGGCAGATTTGAAAGCAGGTATCTATGGCGTGGGCAACACGCGGAGAGACCAACAAATCTAAGGTCAAAGAAAGAAGGGATCCCTGGGATCAACTCGGGGTCTGCCCCCTGTACAACGATTGTCCTGTTTCCTACAAGGGGAAGAAAGGAAGAACAATAAGAAAGAGGGCGGCATAGCATCAGAGGTGCTTCCGGCTGGGAAATTCCACTTCGGCCTTTGCTGATCACCTTATGGAGAAGGGGAATTCCAGCCCTTTCATAGTGGGACTCCTCCACCGCTAGCCCAAAGTAAGAAAGCTGGACGCCTTGGAGAAAATAGAGATACCCCAAACTTAACGAACGATATGACCTGTGATGACCCTCCTCTC
Source organism: Ladona fulva (assembly GCA_000376725.2). NCBI lineage: Eukaryota > Metazoa > Arthropoda > Insecta > Odonata > Libellulidae > Ladona > Ladona fulva. The sequence continues at coordinate 2,203,535 of KZ308157.1, forward strand.
CTTTCCCTACCATCGCAACTGAGCACGCCAGCATAAATTCTCTCATTTCCGCTAAATTAACATCGCGAATTCTGAAACCGCGGAAAATGGATCATACGTTTGTATTGTTTGTATGTTTGTTCTTTAGGGATAGTGTCAGTTTTATGGTAAGAACCAACTAAAAAGGGCAACGCTAGTGCGCTGTTTAGGCTTACATTTACCCTTGCAATATTTAGACGATTCATCTATTTGAATATGAAGAATGTTTTACCGGTTTCAGTCATTTCCGTTTGTTTCAAGTGATCTGGGCTCCTCAAAAAGAACAAAAAGAAAGAGATAGGTTCTGTATTTCAAAATAAACGGCCTCTTCAACATCACCAATATTGATTGTGAATAAAAATACAAGAAAGACAACCATAATTACAAACTGAGGGAGTTTATACGAGGAAATCAAAAAGTAAGAGTTTGATTAAAAAATGAGATCATAAGAACATTTTATATACATAAGTAAGTAAAATATAATAGTTCTCGTCATAATCCCAAAATGTGTATTAAAAAGCAACTTTTGTCAAGTCATTTATTCAAGTCGTTTCTTTGAATAGTGTCCAAAATTCTTTGACTTCTCCGCTCGCAGGCTGTTCTCTAAACACAATTTATTTCAGAAAATCACAACACATAATTGCAATTTGAAATTCCAAATAAATGGTTTAGCAATTAAAATACATTAATGATAACTAGAAAGCAAGAAAAATGTGTTTTATTTACTATTTAATGTGCGTTAGATTCCGAAATTTAGCGAAGATTAAAAGAATCGTTTGGTTTGGAATGTAATACTATTGAGAGGCGTGTGACAAACAAGCTAGATGGAGTAATCAGTAATGTAAGCCCATTTAAAAAATTTGGGCTCCTTACAATGTTGAACTATTTGATCCACTCGTCTGAGAAGACTAAATAACTTCTTCAAAGAGGATTAAAAAAAGATTTTCAGCCGCATCTTTTTTTCCTTTTCCACCAATTATTTTTGGAACATACCTATTCCATAGGTAACTCTGTATTATGGGCTTCCACCTATGCTTTCCTACATATTTATTTATTTATTTTCATCTTCACTGCAATTTGGCCTTCTAGCCAGGTGGCAGTGCTTGAGGATAGCATAACATATTAAACATAGTATTGCCTGGCATTCGCCCAAAGACGGAAGGGAAAACCCTCCAAAAACCTCCTGTAGGCAATACATTTCATAAGACACATATATTACATATATAAGACACATACAATTAAGTACATACACAGAGTTACATAAAAGATATATACATTTAGATTTAGCTTATCATAGAACGTTAAACTTCGATAATGACATTGAAAAAATTACGTTTACGTTTAATACAAGGATAATATTGTTAGTGAATAAGCTAGCTTACATGGTAGATAGTCCATATAGTCATTTACATAATAGTAAGTTATAATTCAAGATGGCTAATTCTACACACTATGATGTTACATAAAATTAAATTACAGCTTTAAACTATGGAGGATTAATGATTAAAAATAGATTTAAGCTTATTTTTAAAAATTTTTACATTTTTCGGCATTGGAATGAGAACTTCTCTAGGTAAAGCGTTACATTCTCTAATACCCCTATTAACGAATGAGTATTTCACGATATCTGTTTTCTGTTCGCGTTCTTTGATTTTTAATTCATGATTGCCACGTCCTATATAGCTAGGGAGCTTAAACCTGGATTTCAGTTCGCCCCACCCCTCCGCGGAATTCCATGCTTTGTACATCCCGGCTAATCTAAATATTTTCCTTCTTGACTCTAATTTGAAACCTCCCCTCCAATGCTTCTGCCAAGGCCCATAATTTCCTTCATTACTGTTGGTAAATCTTTTCCAGAGATATCTGAAAATTCAACAATATACCCGGGCCATTTATTTTTCCTATCTTTATTTTGTTTGCAATCATCGATTTTTATTTCTGTCAACATGCGTCGAAAGTAATAATGCATGAATATGGATTTGATACCCTGATCCAACGGATGAATTAGGAGAGCATATTACGCAGTAGGAAACGACCTATTATGCCGGAGATATGTTATGCTTGGTTGGTGACAAGTATGAAGGCCAAGTAAAAACAATATCATGAATCCAATGTTTTGCTCACGACAATAACGTTCAACTTCTAGCCGAAAAATTGCGTAAACCGATATTCAAATATAGCCGCAGTCATCCACGATTTCTAATTTTCCTTCCTTCCTACAGGTACATATATACTAGGCGTTTATTAACGTAGTTTAATGTGCGAGCGATAAAACAAAAGCGGATTTCATTTAAGTTTTCTTCAGTGTCACCACTAAAAAGGAAATTGGGTTTATCTTTGGAATTCTGGAATTGAGAAAATATTTTCTCTTCCGTAGATATGAAGTTCCGTTTCCGCACACGTTTCCATAGGAGGCCCATTTCCTCTACATTAGATATGTCCGATGCTCAATGCTTTAACGTGTGGATAACTTTAACGTAAAACACAACCTGGACTATCAGTTTCAGCTTTGAGTGCAATGTTATGAGGATTACGGCGCTGTTTATGTCTGTTCAAACATCCTTTTCTTCAACTGAAGATCTCCACCGAATCTTTTTCCCGCATCAGATGGACAAATTTCTTTCCGGCCTATGGCCCGATTGTCACTGAATCGTTTTCGATACACTTTTGGTTATTATCCTAAATCCATTCCAAAGGATTTTTTCTATTAAATCCAAATTCGGCTGTTTTTTTTCATTTTCTTTGCAGACAATGACTTCGAATTCTAAATGTTCTTTTGTCGATTTTTGACATACTCTCATTCAGTGTACAGTTCATCTATTAATTCCATAGATGCATACAATTGCAGAAATATCTTCTCCATTCTCGATCTGATGATATCCGTTTAAGGGAAAGGTCTTTATCTTTGCACATGGAAATGTATGCCTTCAGACCCAAGGATTAAGTGAATACATTATGCGGAAGAGTAAAAAATAAAATAAAATAAACTAAAAAACTATCTTATTTTCTAATCTGTCTTCTTATTCAATCACAATTATTTTAAATTAAAATTTGAAAAATTATTTTCACTTATTTTTAACATATCAGTTTCTTATGTGAACTCAAGTAATCTTAAAACGTCCATTTTTACTCATATATCCGAACTAAATACGTTTTTTTATAAAATACTCGGTTCTGAGATTGAAGAGTTTCAGAAATCTGCAGGCATACGGAATCCAACTCGCGAATACTAAGTAATAAAAGAAAAAACTATTCCTCGGAGTCGTGAATTTGCCTCTTTAATTAAATACCTCATTCAGAGGTATTCATAAGGAGGCAAAATGGTACCGTGGTATTCCACCCTGATTTCGAGAAGCCAAAGCATCAGGAGGATAGATGATTTTAGATGAGGGCAACTGCGGCAATCGCCACCTAAATACCGAAAACAATTATAAGAAACATGGAAAATATACTTGATAATGCTAAATTAACATTGCGGAAAATATACCGAGCGTTTCCTGAGAGGTTTTTCGTTTGTGCTTGTAACCTGGATTCCCGAATACCTTTCATTTATAGAATGAAAACTTGCGGTTGGGATCCCTAGCGTCTCAGTAATCGCTCTCATAGGGAAGCCTCCATGCGTCCTTGATCCGGAGTTATATAATGAGAAATGTTGATTACACCAGCGGTAATTATCTCGAAAGCATCGTAGATGCCTCAAGGACGAGTGTACTCTAAGTGGAATCTAAGGCCAGTAATGCTAACTGCTACTGCGCCGTTCGATAGTCCTGAAATAAACCGGACTATTTTTTATGATGTGGAACTATAATGTAGAACTATCGACAAATATTATTCCCTTCCAAGTTAATCAGAAATACTTTGAACAACTTTTAAGCAGACCTAACAGCAAACGAATTCAGAGAGAACAGACAGTTAAAATTTTTATCGAATCTCGGCTTTAATAACATTGTCTAGTGCGTTTATTCTTTACAAACTTTACAAACTGATCATGTTGTCAAGAAGACTGTAAGGGCTGTCAGTAGATACATATTTTTTTAAGGTTTCCAACACTCAAAATTCTTTCCTGTAAAATTAGCAAAAGTGGCAGCGTCTGAATAAGATGGCAAAAAAAGACTCATCTATACATAAATACGTGTATTAAAGAGAAGTTATCGTATATACTAACGCATAAGACATGTTTTCACAAAAAATTAGGTAAAAAAACAGAGTATACCTTATAAGAGGATATAGATTTCCAATGGTATTTATTATGATTAATCAAGAATATATATATTCTATTGTCTATAAGAATATACATATATATTATCTTGGGACTATAGTCCCAAAACCTTTCTGCATCTGATACGTGGAATTCTTTCTCTAAATTGATCATGGAATGAACAATAATCTGGATGTGGCCTTTGGGCCACATGTGACCATTAAACAAATTTATTTATTTACTAAAATTAGCATTGCAATTTGGCCATTTGGCCAGGTGGCAACACTTGAGGGGAGTATAACATGTTAATTTGAAGCTTGCCTGGCATTTATCCAAGACGGGAGGGAAAATCCTCCAAAAACCTCCCGTAAGCAGTATTTGAAAAATGTACATAACATATAATAATTATACATATGCAAATATAAAAGTACATGGAACACTTTACATCATATAAAATTTAACATAGTTCACCAAAAAATAATATTATACATTAATTAGAAATAGAAGTAAATAAACTAAGATACATGGTATTTATCCATAAAGCTGCATGTACAATGTTACATAGCATAAAAATTGCAGTAAGAAAGTTGGATTGATTTGGATTAGAACCCTGGACCTGTAAGCTTAAAATCGGATTCACTACCACTGCACCACCTGAACCATCATTCCATACGGTTAAATTGCTATTTGTTTCCTGAAAGCTCCATGCAATCTTTTATCCTAAAGAGCAATAACTTGACTGTAAAGAACCAAATTTTTGCTGGAAACAGCCTGCGAAAAGAAGTCAATACTCGCATCAAAGGCCATGGGCCTCCTCTCAAATTTGCTTTGCCCTTTCAGTACCCCCCATGCATTCTCACTCATGTAAGTCTTAAAATCTTCAATTTGAGAGATCTTTAATTCCGTCATGAAATAATGAATGAATATTTCTTTTATTTGACCACATCATATATTACACATACAGAAAAAAAGTGATTCAAACTCTGATTTTGAGGATGAATTTAAAAATAAAGATCACAGTAGAAGATTAAGATCATTGGGTATTATCACTACATAGCAACCAAATCCAGATTTCGGTTGTTGATCTTTTTATTCTCTCATAGCATCTCATAGGTTCTCATACCCATTAAAGTTTGTATGTCATCTAGGAACTTCTTCCCAGGTCTTCCTCTCCCTTTCTTACCAAGTGTTTTCCCTTTGCTATTCTCCTTGTAAAGATATAGTGCCTGAGAACATGTTTGACAAAGTTTATTTATTTTTTTCTCCATAGCTGTCATTAAGTTTCCATCTTCCTTTACCTTAGAAGGAAATAAATATGAACTTTGTTATTTCTTCACTTTAAATCTATATTTGACAATCGAATTATTTGTGAAATATATTTTTAGTGTGAAAATTATAGTTCTTTTTTATTTGCTTGTAATGATAGAATTTCTACTCCTTGACCTTCATCAAGACCTCCATGTTGTTCTTTCATTCAATCCAACTTGTTATTGTTGTCTGTTTCCAAAGCCACCTTTCAATAGCTTTCAGCTGAGTCCTCTCCAACTTTCCCATTGTCCAAGTCACACTTCTATATTGTATTATACTCCAAGTTAAGGTTTTTACAAAGGATTTTCTTAATTCCAAATTCATATATTTATTTCTGAAAACACGCTTTTACTTTCATTTGTTTTTTTAGCCATAATGGCCATAATTACCCTTTTTAGGGTATTTATGGTAAGTTTAGGGGTTTTCCAAGAAACATATGTTATCAGAGGTAATTGTGCTCCCAAGATAAAAGAAATCCGTTACTTGGCTGATTCTCACTTTACTTAACATCAAATTGAACTGGAGTTGGTTCTAATCTTTAGAAACTGCCATAGCCTTACTTTTTTCTGAATTAATTTAGTTTCAATTTTTCCATGCTTATAGACAACGTTTTTAGCATTCTACTCAATTCTCTTGGCGATTCTGCTTGGATGACAATATCTTCTGGAAACCTAATGCAATGTGTCCTTCGTACATTCCTTTTACTTCTCTTTCATAGTCACTGCTGCTTCTTCAGTATAGAGGTTAAACAGATAAGATGAAAGTGGACATCCCTGTCTTACTCCTGTTTTTTTTGATTCTTTTTCACAATCACTTTCCTTCATTACAGTACTTTGGCATTGGTAGAGTTGATATATGAATCTTATATCCTTTTATAACATAGGTGTACTTTCCTGTTGATTTCTAACCTTTTCTTGGGAAATATCATAAGTGCCTGAATGTCTTCTCTTGTTCCTTTCCCATCTTGGCAGCCAAACTGATTTTCTCCAACCTAAGCCTTAACTTTTTTTGTTTCTATTCTTTTGTGTATTTAAAAGTATCTTGGAAGCATGTGACAAAATTGGTATTGCTCTGTAATTTGTACATTCAGTTATTTTTCATGTCTTTTGTAAAATAACAGTTTTACTTCTACCAAAATCTTTGGGTATCTTGCCATTAACATAAAGTCTATCATCATCTTAAAAATCCTATCTTTCATCTTATTCCCAAGGGTTTTTAATAACTCAGCAGGAATACCATCTACTCCTGTTACCTCTCCAAGCTTTAGATTAGTAGTACTTGAATTTCCTCTTTGTACTTTGTAGACCAATATCTGTCCTTATGCTTTCAATGTTGTTTTCTGTGCTATCTTTTCTATGGTATACATTTTCCGTATATTCTTTCGAACGGCCACATACTTCCTCATTATCTATCATTAACCTTCCATCTTTACTATTTATCTCTGTTGATCTGATTTGCAGCTGATTCTGTTGATTTTTTAAATTTCTCATATTTCTAATTTATCCATCTTAATGAGCTTCTCTAATTCTTTCACCTAATCTTTTGTCCATCTCTCCTTTTCTTGCTTGCATTTATCTGTAATCTTAAACTTTACTTTCCTATATTCCTCCATATTCTTCTTTGCTCTCAGTTTATTTCTCTTTTCAATTAATTTAAAATTTTCTCATGTCATCTATGGTTTCCTCAGTTCAACTTTTTTTTACATAACACTTTGTCTGCAATTTTATTATTCCTTGTTTCACTTAATTCCACTTCACATTTACCCCCATTTCTCAGCTATTTCACTTGACTCTTCAAGCCTCCTCTTAATTTCTTCATCCTTCAGATTTTCCAGTGGCTACATACTTTTTGCAATTATTCTTCTTAAATTTTGTCACATTTTATAACATATTTTTTTTCTATTTTTGAATAGCTGAATTACGACATTAGTAATTATTGATACAATTAAGATATCTGTGAAGTTTTTGGTGTCAAAATGATCAGCAAACCACAAGGAAAGTAAATTTAAGCTGCTTATTCCATAACAGCAATTTTATAATAGCAACTATAATATCTAAATATCATAATATCTAAACAATAACTGCTGACGGCACTTATGGGAAAAAGGTTGACCTGGGTTATAAAGGATAACTACTAGCTAGGACTTCCCTGTACCTCCAGTACCCCTCTTATTTTTCTCCCACACTCAGTTGTATGAAAAACTGAGCTTCCTGCAGTCCTTAATAAAGATATTGAGGCTGAGAACACAAATTCTATTCTTCTATTCATTTCCTTTTAGATTGTAAAAATTAAACGTTTTCTATATATTCCTTCTACTTCTTACTATATTTTAGTTGGAATTTGATCTATTCACTGTAATTATTTTATAAATATAACATACAAGTATTTAAAAAAGGGGCATATAGTGTCAAACCTTACACTCAAATCCTCCCTTGGAATTACAATCTTTTTTATGGCCATGAGGTTGTTTGGACGGTGCTAGACTGATTCCTGTTAAATAGTCTCAGTAATACTTGTGGACGATTTCTGACTACCTTCTTGAGAATTAATGACTTAATAAACACCGTTAGTGAACATTTTTTTGTGGTATAAATTTGTGTTATTTTCTCATAAGTCAAAATAAAGATCATTATGGAAATATTTTTGTAAACTTTATGCCCTTTAAAGTTAACCTGATTTTTATCATCAAAGTTTATCATTGTAATTAATCAAATGATCTCTTAGATGGTAAAGCGCATGTGATGCTATATAATATTTATAAAAGAGTTTTTCATTAACCCTTTAAGTGCCAGCCAATTTTTCAGAGACTGTGCTAAAATTGCCAGGGCATTTTTGCTGATTTTGCAGTAGTTAAGAAAAAAAAATATGAACTGCAAATAAATGAAGTTACATATTCAGAAACTAAAGGAAGTCTTTATTACATTTGTTTTCATCTTTGAAATATATTGTTTCCTGATTATGTCAGCATTATAGCATGATACAGCTCGAGGAGTATGATAGCGCTCCCGGCACTTTTGGCCAAAGTGAGGAAGAGTGCGATCGTGCTCCCTGGCACTCTAAGGGTTAAATCTCTCTCAACTACTTAACATATTAAAATTGTAATCTTGTGCCAACCTTTACACAAGAAAATGTCGTGTTTAAGTGAGACTACAAGAGACTTATGAGACTATATGAGACACTAAATGAGATGTATTTGATGATTTTCAGAAGATGAAATCTTTTTAAATTACTTATTTAATTTATTACTAACAGATTAACTCTCATCAAACTTTGTCTGTACAGTTTATTGGTCAAGGGTCATAGCTGTAGGTTGATGTTATAGAATTTATTGATCATACTTTAATGCATTGTTGTTGAACTCTTTCACTTTCCAAGGAGCTTCATTTGCCAAGTCAATATGAAAGGAATGTAAAGAAAACTGCAATTAATGCAAAGTGAGTCTAACACAGCATAGCCAAAAAATTCGTTTGGCATAATTAGATAATATAAATTTACTATCATCAAACTTGTGTAATTTTTAATGGGCTCATGTGGCTCTATTTAATATGTTTCATTTTCAATAGTGAATTTTTACATGTATTGAATGTTATTGTATTGTTTGTCCTCTTCCTCCCTTAATTTTTGTTTTAATTTTTATATGCATTGAATTTGATTGTATTTTTTTCTTTTTCTCCCTTATTCTTTTTTTTATCTATTAAATACGCAATTATGAATGTAATTGTCAAATTTTTATGTAATAGATGTTGGATTACTTTAATTTATCTAATGTACCAACCAACTATAAGTCCTTCTGAAACATTGATATATAATAAAACTAGGAAGTTTAAATTATAACTCTAAGATTTAAACATAAAAAATCTAGGTCCAAAAAGTGAACAAACATCATAATTCTTGTTCAGACTTTTTCTGGAAATAAGGACAGGTTCGCATAAGGATCTCCAAGAGAATCATGGAGGTATGTTCTGGCATAATGACCTCTTCTTTTCCACGGAGCAATTACATCTACACTAAAGTGAGAATAGTGGTTTTTGTATAAATTCAGCTACTCCATGGAAAAGAAGTGGTCAATAGGCTAGAACTTCTTTTCTACGGAACAGTTGAATTTACAAAAACTACAAGTAGCAATTAGTGTAGATTCAGCTGTTCCTTTTAATTGGTAGTTACCATTATTTACAACTAAATTTTTATTTTCAAATGGTACATTTTCTTTTTAATGTTTCATTACATTAATCAAATTCAACGTAAGTAAATTCATCTTCATTGTATGTACATACTTCTAATTTTAGATCACTATTAACCTCCTCACAGTCCTTTCCTCTCACATAATCCTGCAAATAAAAAAATAACACAATAACTCATGCTTAGAAACACACTCTAAATATTTATTTTTAAGTACAAAATTATCAAATTTTGTACAAGTGGAGCCAAAATGAAAAAAACGCAAATACACGTTTCAAAGTTTCAGTGACATGTATGTGACGATAATGTGTGTAATGTGACGATATAAATATCGTCACATTTTCCATTCATTATAAAGTTAGCAAAGAAATCTCTTACTGCAGAAATGTCGTGGATAATTTATTGGGAAAAATTATGCTCACAATTATCGAGTCTTTCCTTCTATTCACTGGTCTTCCTGAGTAATATAGTTATTTCGTCCTTATCGAAGTCTAGCGTAATCACCTCAACTTTACTTCACAAAGCGATCAACAACCTCAACGTCGTGGGTCTACTATACTGCAATCCCCCCAGCGATGGATCGGATAATCCACATCTCGAAAGGGGTACAGATTTATCCTCACGTTTTGGATAAATAGTTTCGTAGCCCCTCTGCTTACTTTCTGGAGGAACTTCCAGAGTCTTCGTTCCGACATCTTCTAAAGGCATCGTGCGGTTTAACTGCTGATAACAGAAGAAAGGCCGTAGGACGCTATAGACGAATTTGCTAAAGAAAAATTTCGCAAGGTACCATTTATACGAGCTTATTTTTTTAATAAAAAATATATAAAGAAGTTTATTGTTCAATCATTAAAAAATCATAGGGAAGAATTTTTTTCTGATTGGTGTAATTTAATATTATCCAATATATAGTGTGCTGATGAATGGCTTTGAAACTATGAGGATTTGTTCGCAGTTAACCAAAAGATTTGAAAATACTAAAACGAATATATTTGAATGAGGTCAATCTTCTCGAGTGTAACCTAATAAAGTCGACAGTTCCAATAATGGCGGGTAATGCATACTGAAAAATATCGGACAGAAAAATCTGTTATGTATACATTGTTCGCCACATGCAAAATAAAAAGTTAAGTATGCAACATGAATTAGCTAAATCATTTCTAATGAGTTGGAACCTTTCTCGGTTACCTTTATTTATTCAATTTTTTGCCCTATTCCGTACTTAATAATATTTCAATTTAGCTTTCACAGTTCTAGCTGCACTATATCGTATAATCTTTCTTTCGTAGCTCTTAGCTCTTTGACCTTCTATGTGAGCAGGACCAGCCAAGAAGCCATGAATTGGAAACATCATGTGCGAGATCAATCGTTGTTTAAGGTGACAGAATCCAGAAGTTTATAGAGGACTTTGTGTCCAATTTGATTTTTAGTACTATTAGTTGATTGCTAGGAATAAACCGTTTACAAACTAATCTACTTCTTAAGAAGAGATAGTAAATAGAGAGAATAATGAGATTTATGATATGGAACAGCCATTTTCCAGAAAATGTTCGTAAGGAAGAATTCAAATTACCTAATTGATTTCGTTTCTCTACTTCAAATGAAAATTCCACATGTAGAATATTAGGTTGCGGCAATAATCAACGGATCATTATGCTGTTGGATTTGGAAATTGGTCCTCAGGTATCCTTTTATCATACTTTATGAAATTCACAGTTGCTGTCTCTTGTTTGTTTTTATTCATTCACATAAAGGCAATGTTATTTTTACGAAAATTGTACATTCTTGTTTTACTCTGTTCCTATCAACGATGGTTATTTTTTCTCTAGCAATTTACTTGACAAAGGTATACTTTTTACGCTACTAACACTTTGATACGCTCTGTTTAGATAATAATAAGCTAAGGTGGCTGCTGATGGTTGTGTTATAAGTTCAAAGAAAACTCCAAAAACCATCAAAATTAAAATTAATTTAGATGGTTTTTGGAGTTTTCTTTGAATTTATCTGTTTAGATAACTCAACCTATAAGTCTCCTGACACCAACTCTTCGGCAAACTTACGTTTATGGCTTAAGGGGTCCTTGCTACTTATTGATAAACAGCCGTCTCCAAATGCCATCAGTGATGCTGAGAAAATATGAAATATCAAATCGCTAGTTAACTCGATGATAATATTTTCCCAGCTTTTCAACACTAATCCAGCTGTAAACGAATTGGCAATGGACATACCGTCAGGGCAATAGCATATATGCACAAAATTACAATATGTACGAGGAAGGAACTATTTAACTTTGACTACTTAACTCATAAAATCGCGCAGTGGTTCTCGAGGAGGAGGAAATTTCAGGGGTTCCCACATCTCCAGGAATTCCGAGGTTCTACCGAATTTATTCGCACATTTCGCGCGTTCCTCCCGGCGAAAGGGTAGAATCTCCTAAAATATCATCTGTTATTATGAATAAAATCGATGGAATCAGCCGTGACTTTGTGAAACTCCATAACATTAATGATTCTGTTATTTCCATTTCTGTTATTGTTGCTGATCGAAGGGGACACAGAACCTAAAGAAACGAGTTGGAGTACAAACTGCTTACTCAGCTATGAAAACGAGTGAAATGAATTTCTTGGGTTATCCATTTAATCGATCGAAAGAAAATCTTCCGGAATTTCCATGTCTTAAATTATAAATCTCTTGCAATCAGGTGGTAACCTAGTTTTCAGTCCAATTTTGGTAAGCTTATAATCTGTGATAATGAAGCAGATTTTAATATAATCAATAAAAATTACATTAAAAATTTTTTATCAGCACATTTTATTTCTTCGTATTGAAAATAAATAAGAATCACTAAGAGGAGAGTTACGATTTAAACACCGGTAAGAAAGAAGGTAATGTAATAAGGGTTGATAATCACCATCTCAAGTGCACTAAGAAATTAAAATACATTTGAAGCATATTAAAATATATTTTAAGTATATATTTTGATTTCTTAGTGCATTTTAGAATGAAGTTCCACCAGATATCACTTGAGACTATTAATTATAAATCACCATCTCAATATAACCATAACTAGGTTGCATCAAGATACTTAAAAGGTATATTACCGAATCAATGATAATTGAGCTCATAAAATTTTATGTTCTTGTTAAATTGGCCATTTTTTTCCAAGATTGTAACTTAAGCTCGAGTGTCAGTGCTGTTTTAGTGCTCGAGGGTTACCTAACAAAAGGACAAGTTCACGAGAAAAAGAAAGCTTTCGGAGAAAGTAGAAAAAAATACCATCGGCAGTTAGCAGTTGGATTTCTAAACGAGGCATTTTTTACACGTAGACCAATTTTGAGCGCGCATACCCACTACTTTGTCACCTTTCCTTTGTCTTCTGCCTTGTTTACGTTACGAAAACAACTCTCTCGAGCCCTAATTTTTTTCGAGAACCCATCGTCCGATCGAGGACGAGGAAAAGGAAGACTTGAGGAAAAAGAAGACCGAGTCAACCTATGCTGCAGAATGTCATCACACCGGATGCAACCGGGGAACCCTCCGTACTTGATACGAAGGTCAAGAAATAATGCATTCCTCTAATATGTTTTCATCCGCAATTCACGCTGAATGGTGTACGCCCGCTCGCGTGGGAATGGAGATGAGGAAGACGCAGAGTTGTGGAGAGGGAGCTGTAGTGGGTGGAGGCGTGGAAAAGAGGACCGCGAGGGGGCGTTAGCTGTACGTTCCCTGCTTAAAAAACGGAGAAATCGCCGCGAAGGGCTTGCATACGACAACAAGTGGCACTGGAAGGAGGTGCAATACTTGTCTTCGGCGGAAGGTGGTTCACTCGAAGACTGTGCGCGAGCCAAATTATCAGTCGTCGGAAGTGGAGGGGAGCCAAGATAAAAAAGGAAAAGTGGTGTATAGGTGCTTTGTGGTAAAAAAAACATTTCTCGAGGAGGTCTTCAAAGAGTGAAGAGGAATGCCACTGCAGTACATCGTGCTGGTGCCGTAGTTTTACAGTTCCCAGCAAACATTTTTCAAGTGTCCAAAATGAGGTGTGACTTCTACATCATTTTCAAACTGGTAGAGCTGGTGAGTTTCGTGGTCCCGAGGACATTTTTACGGAATATTATTGACTGATGCGTGGCATTGGATATGCATGCGAGTTCCTAGTTGTGTTATTGAGTTAACACATAAATGTATCTTTTACTGGGTTTCTGAATCAATGACATTATTTAGTTTCGCATGAATCAGTGCAATTGTATTGAGCAATTATCAACTCAATATTAATCATCACAATATTATCACAATATTCTCAATATAAGTTTATTCAATCTTTCCATTTTTAAGGTTTTGTGAATGCCAAGTTAGTGAATGCATGAATTTTACATAACTCTCTTGCGAAACGTCTTGCCATGAGAGTAGTACGTGGGAACTTCCTCACTATCTTTATTTTTCTTAGACAATTAATGTCATAAAAAATAACGTTTGTTACATTTAATGAGCGCAGGAAACTCCTTTTGTTTGACTCGGCTTATTTGATTACTATCGCTTTGAAAGACTTGCACTTTAGAGAATTCGACTAGGATTACAAGTAGGGCAATGTAAAAGAACATATTTTGGCTTAATATGTATTTTTTGGTAATCACGAAAGACTTTATATAACTTAATATACTCAAGTGTTAGTAATTGTTCATTATTATTATGGAATGACTGCATATCGCCAGTTTTACGTCGAGAAGAGATTTTTAAGCGAAAAGGGAATGCGCTATCATAAATGTTATGAACTGCACAGCGGAGTAAAAGTAAGCCTCCATTTACGCCGCATTTTAAGAAGCATAGTCATTTTTTGAATAATTTATTACCTACTATTTATCTTATCTGGCTCGAGGTAGGTAACGTTGAATTTCTGACCATGTTGCCAGTTCAGTTGTCAGTGAGGCATTTTTCTCTGAAAAATTTGTTTTTAACTATGTTTATTCCTTTTTTTATTTGCGGATTTCTTACGATTAGATAAAAGATCGATACTATTTCGAAGAATAAATAAATAAATAAATAAATAAATATATATATATATATATATATATATCGTGTACATTTTATGTCACAAAATATTTAGACAGTTTGTAACCACGCTTGTCAACATCGGAAGGATATGGTAAAATATTTCCTATGACTAAATTTAAATAACACTATCACAATGATGTTATGCGGTAAATCCTAAAGTTCCTCATCACGCTTGTTTAGGATTAGGTTTTATGATCCCATAAGCTTTCCTTTAACTATCATAACGACTTCCCCTTTCCGTTTTTATTCTGTTGCCTTTATATTTTTTCATCGACCTTTATTTTACCGCAATCATCACTATACGAGTTTATTTCGAAATTCGCTATTCGCTGTTTACCTCTCTAATTACATCATGAAATACCGACGGTAACTTTTCATCTGGGTCACTTCATTTTACTTCTACTACTTTCCACTACTAATAGATAACACAAATCGTAGCCTTTCTCGCATAGAAATTGGGATTTGATTAAAAATTCAATCATTGAATTATTTGGTTAAATAAAGCATTTCTTCTAATTTAGTGACGATTTTATCGCCTGGAAAATGTCTTGGTAGTTTCAATTTGCATATATAAATACATAAAAAAGCTATTGTTTGGATCCTCATATCATCCATGTTAATTTAATACTTTTACTTGATGTCCTCATGAAAAAAATTTAAGCGAAAACATAATTCATAAGACAGGACTTCTCTTAATTTTCTTACCAGTTATGGTATAGGTCAGAAGTGGGAACTTTTTTTCGTTGGATAGCCACATGTAACACTCAGCTACGTAAGAAACCGTTAGTAAGCATGTAAAATCATCAGGCCGTACTTGTGTATTGTATTACCTACATTCAAATAGCTTAACATCAAAATTCTGCGAAGGATAACGAATTTAATTTCTTGGCGATTTCAAAGTAAACCTCAGTAGAATATGTACCATTTTCTTCTGATTTAAAGATTGCATACCAATGTACGTGCATTTCTATCCGGAAGTTACGAAAATGTCGCACGTGGGCTAAAAGCAGTAGGTTCCCCTGTTATGATCTAATCATCACGCTTTGCATCATAAAATAATATCTGCTGTGCGCAATCATTAGAAAATGCTTGTTTATGATATATTTTGGAAAATTTTGGAACTAGGGTGAAATTAGATTATTATACAATGCTGGTTTTCGCAAAATTCACGATTTCTTTAGATTGTAGTTTGCTTTTGCGCATGAGTATTTCACAGCTCTGCCGGTAGTCACCAAAATTGATAAACCAGGCTATCATTAACAATACAAACATAAATTCTACTGTCAGTAGTTGTGAAGGAATGAGAGCATTAGCATCTCTTTGCAGAAGAATCCAAAACAATTGATCCTTGTGTGATAAGTCAGTCAAATGGTCTTAAATGGGTAGATATGGGAGTAACGTAAATGTATCTCTGTAGCCTTTGCGTCACTTTCATGCGTGCGCTACTCGAGAAAGGTCGTTTATTGAATCAGTGAACTATGGAAACGAAGCTACTAATGGGGCGTTAGAGTATCTCATCGCTCTTACACAAAGCCTGGGAACTGTACAGTGTGCCAAGGTTAGAGAAGGCTTTAATGGGCCCAAAGCTCCACATTCGAAATTATGCCCACGAACGCAGGAGAGAATAGGTGCGTCTAGAGGTTTTTTACGGAATGCCTCAGTTAACAGTTTTCTCTTTGCCTTTCTCTTTCGTCCTTTCCCATTGTTGCGATGGGTCTTCTTCGAGGTTAAGAATTCGAAATTGTTAAAGTTAAATACCTTCTCAAGGAGTGAATTGCAATTGACGTGCAAGACTGCTTGAATATCCATGATCGCTTTCTTTGGAACAGCTTTCCTTCAAAGCTGGGAAGCCACTCAGTACAATTTCTTCCAACAGATTTTTGGAGAGTACACTGTTTCCTGGGAAGTTTGGTAACTTCAGTTGCAGCATTCGCAAGCGCATTTATGACAGTTCATTATGAATTCCACAATGAAATTACAACATAATCTTGCCATTCTACTCTTTCATAAGTAATGAAATTTTATTAAGTATCTTATTTAAACTCTTTCTTAGCAGTCATAGCGCGCTCCAAGCGCCCACGGCAATTTTCTTTTGGCCCAAGGATGTGAAAGATTCTATAGAACTATGCTTTGGATGTAAAAAGAAGCTTTTCTATTGCTATGGGGTGCAAAATGTGAGGATATCCACGACTTCATCATCTTAGAAATATCTAAAAGATTTCCGAAGACAGCAGATCTGAATCGAAATTGGATAACTTAAGTCTCAAACAACCTAAATTCGGGTATAAAACCCACTTTTACGTTATAGCTTCGGCAACTTTATACAATACTGGCAACCAAACTGAAACCAGTACAGGGCAGAGAGTGCAAAGAACCAGGGTGTCCACTCAAATGATTTTAAGTTAAATTAAGGTTTAGTTTTGAATTTTGAATACTAATTTCATGTTACATACTATCTCAGGAATCATACATGTTTGCCTATGCCTTCATTACGTGTCTCTACAAGCAAGGGAGGCTATGAGCTTCTACAACCCTGTGCGCGGCATTCATTAAGACCAATGGAGCTAAAGAGGTTAATTCATTAACAGGAAATGCACACTCTGAAAAAAAAAACTGACCACGGTAAATCGATCTCAACTACGTAAATTATTAAATTACTATACTCTAGCCATTCCTTCATCTTTTCAAAATCATCTTAAACCAACGAAAAATGCTATTCATAATTAACGCCGACTTTGCCCCAGGCATTATAAAAGTTTTCGTCGCCTTCGACACGATCAGAAACAGAAAACTTCCAAATTATTTTATGAATGGATGCTCATTAACGTCATTGAGGAAAGAAACTTTTGTTTGCCTAAAATTAGCACTCACCGTTAAGACTTGTTCGCTCTCTTTACGCAGCCTTCTCCACTGCTGGTCTCGTAAAAATTTTCGGGGTGACGCCCTTACCTCGTGTAAGAACTAATCGCAAAGTTGTCCTTTCTTCGTTTCTACGTCACGAAAACCCTAATGAGCTTTGGTCTCTTCACTCTGTTTCTTATCACTAAAAAGAAACTTTAGATTTCCTCTTAGATTGCACCCCGAAGAGAAGTTTAGGAAGATTCTACTTTGGATGGATTTTCTCTCTTTATTGCTTAAGGAGAGAATTATAACAAGAACTTGGAAGATTTTATAATTTATTATAATGAATAAAAATTTATCTCTATCACATAATCTCATCCTGCTCCCAACAATTCAAATATATTTGAATGGAAAAATCAATGACGAATTTGCTTGCAAGAGATACATTCGATTGTAAACAAAGCGTTTTATTTAAAAGCTTTAAACATACTGATAAATAATAACATTATGAATTAGCTAATTTGACAGTAATATCATTGGTTCGTTAGATCCTGGCGGTCGCATGTGCGGCCTTCAAAGGAGTCACAGATACCGAAGGATATCGTCTTCAGATAATACTTCGCAAGCTATCCGAGGAATGGCCACTCCTCAACAGCATTACAAGAGATGAACACGGGTCTGCCTTCGCTGATGTCACTTATGGAGGATATGTGATAATTTGTACTGGTTTGCTGGTGGGGCAATTGACTGAAGAACTTAGGTATCCAGTCATGGTAAGTCGAATTATTCTTCGGGATATCATTTCATTATCAAGTAAATAAATCTCAATCAGTTATCCTTCCCTGAAGAGGAAAACATTACTTTTACTAATGTTGCCTCTATGATGTTGCTCTATGACACGTGGCAGTGATTTCGCAGAACGTATCTTAGGGTAATTGATAAATAGCTAACAAATATTTATGCTGGAATCTTTCTTGAAATATATTTTTGGTCAATGCTTATATTTAAGCTAAAATTATGTAAATAGTA
This sequence comes from Ladona fulva, assembly GCA_000376725.2. NCBI lineage: Eukaryota > Metazoa > Arthropoda > Insecta > Odonata > Libellulidae > Ladona > Ladona fulva. Next base: position 2,222,157 of record KZ308157.1, read on the forward strand.
TTAAACACGTGTAAATATCTCAAATGATTCGAATTTATGTAAGATAGATAGAATAATGGATTGAGTAATCTATATGATATCTAAATTTTTAAGTCATGTCTATCCTTGCCCTCCAACCTTTTAGTTCTTCGTTTCACGTATCATTAAAAAATATTTTAAGACCCGCAAAGGAAATACATTTTTTGCAGGCGATAAGCTTTCCTGTTAATGAAAACTAATACTACCAACTGTTAGATTAGTATCAACACGAAAACCATCGTAAGCAACGAATTTAGAGGATCGAGTAATAATTTATGAAAGTAATAAAAGAAAATAATTTAAACAATTAAATAAACTAAAATCAACAAGTTTCATTTGTAGGGCACTTTCTAGTGGTTGAAGATATATTCAATATACATTCACTTCTAACTTATGATAATTAAATAAAAAATTAACTGACCAGAGGAAAGACACGGATAAAAAATTTCTTTGAACACAAGTACTCTGTGCGTGGAATTTTAAGACGTCGATTGATGGACTAGCGTTGGGATATAAATTAAATTCAACAATCTCACAAGAAACTACATGGATTTGGCGTCAGTTTTTTCATTTGTCTTCTCAACTAAGGTTCTGCTGCCATTAAACACTCCCAGCAATTGGAGAATCAGTGGGTAAAAGTAAAAACACCCTGGCAATGAGGGAAATCGGTCTATGAGGCAAGCTTCTTAAATTTTGTAAACTGTCACAATAATCGATGCGTCATTCAGGTTATGAAATTGCACCTCTCTCTTCAGCGTAACTCGCAACTTATCAACGCCTCTTTTCAACGTGTGAGTGCGTGTGAGCTTAGATCACGAAACCGTCCCTTCCCGAGCAAGCGCTATCGTATGGACAGTTTTTCAAGGATTGCTGGATTTTTATCGCTTCGAATGGGGAAGTGTTGTGTCAGGGCCTCGCTGGGCTTCCCCATAGGCACTGAACGACGCCTTTGTTGTCGTGAAATTCTTTTGACCTCATTAGCGTTACCTGCAAGAAAACTCACGGTGTATTACAATCCATCGGGAACTTTCAGTTGTCAGTTATAGACAAAGGAAATGGGGTTTACGAAGAAAGCTCGGTATACTATTACTCTAAGAAATCATTCTCATAAGAAATACTTACAATTTTAGTAATGAAGCAGTGCATCAATTCCATTCAGCAATTGCTTTATAAGGATTAAGGTAAAGGTATTAATTTTTGGACGATAAAGTCGTGCGGCTGAATCCCAAGGAATAACAAGTGTGAAAAATAGCGACATGACTGGGACTCGAACCCAGGTCTCCCATTTTCCGGGTAGGTATTCTAACCACTGAACTACCATGCTGCGTCTCTTCCATACTGTTAAGGAAATGTTGTTAATGTCATGCCGCTATTTTTCACACTTTTAATCCTTGCAATTGCTTTATACATAGATATACGAGTAGAAATTCACGCAAAGACAAAATTTAAATATACCTGTAATTTGTACATCATAATTTACTCGCTTATTGGAATTAATCAGCAATACCTAACCTGCTTAAAAATAACTCTTCTTCCAGTACGAGGTTTCAAAGATATGATTAAACATTCGATATTTTTCGATCCTTTACTCCGAACTTTATGAAGTGTGACATAGCATGATTATATCAAAATTTTAACTATATCCAATTCCCAATTAAATGGACATGAAAAAATTCTGTTAGGGCTGGGACTTGAATCTGGATCTTCCATTTTCTGGATGACTACTCGGGCCAAGTTAGCTATGGTACTAGAATGATTAGACATGCCATTTGGAAGAGTATATGGCCAAGAATTTGTCTGACTAAGCATTATCATCCACAGCCACGATCTCATAGAGACACTGGCTACACAAAGCAACCACTTTTCACTAGTTGCCACTTTTCCTTATATCCAACTCATTCAAATCGTGAAATACAACGGATGCTAATGACTCAGTCCCATTGAAAGCATGACTTTATTTTATATAATTTTCTTAGCTGATAGCTGAATTTTAAATTGATAGATTTAACTTAGATTACAACTAATTGATTCTGCATAAAACTGGGTTACTTGAGTTTGTGAAAACTATAATCTTGCATTTAGTATATTTCAAACTTATAAAGATCTATGTCTTTCCATTGTTTGAGATTTAGTGATATATGTATAAAGATGCATGCCAAAATATGATAAACTTATATCAGTGTATCAGACACATTCAGTTATTTATTTTCTGTCTTTTTCAGGAATCTTTTTTTCTTGGCATAGGAGTGCTATTTTATAGTATCCTAGGGGGTCTAGAGCTTGCATCAATCGAATTATTGAGACCTGAACTTGTTGATAATGCCGGTATTCTTGGAGGTCTTTCCCTCTTAATGGCATTAGTTTTCATTTTTGATATCATTACTGGATCTAAAAGACGCAAACACCAGCAATTGAAAGTGGAACATTATTGGAAAGGCGTAACCAAGCCTACAATGCATGTGTCAACATCCACAAGAGGTACTCAGACTGATTCAGACATGGAAGATGAAGATGAAATAATTAGTATTGCCTCCTTTCCTCCTCCCCCAACTTCTTTAGATGTTACAACAAAGTTACCAAGGTAAGAGTCTACTTAAAACTCTACATTATGCACAAATAGTTGGGAATGGGGGATGCTTATTTAAGAGAAAAGTCCTCAAGAAAGCAATGGCAATGTTCATCATTCTATGATTGTTCAAATTTTAAGGTATTTCCTTAGATGATTATTTCAGTTGAATACCACCCTTTCATTTCCTCATATATTTAATTTCAAATGTAGAGTTAAATCTTTTCCTATCTGATATGTACTTCATTTCTGCTTTTCCAAATTTTCTACAAAAATATTTTGGGTGAAAGCATTCTTGAATTAAAATAACAGTAATTTTATCTGATTATTATATCAATAAATTTTGAAATCAATTAGAATTCAGTAAAATCTCATGCAGTAGAATAAGTTGGTTGATCTAACAAAACTTCTTCCGCATAAGTATACATACAAAATTACTCATTAGATATTAATGTATGAAACTTAGAGTTCTCTTAACTTCAGAAAAAATCTGCTTCACATGGATAAAAAATGTGAGAATGCATACTGAATAAGCCTTTTGATTGACAGTCACTGTAAAAATTTGGTATTCATACTATGCATAAAAAATTACTTTGTACCATATATTAAAACTATTAGCCAAATATTTATCTTTCTCATAAAATGTCTGTTAATCAGTTGAAAACAAAGCTCCGCTTGTTTAAAAGTAACAAAACGTAATACTATAATGCTACAGTAGATTTAGACTTCTATGCTGTTGTTTATTTTGCTTCCTATAATTGAATTATGGAATATATTGAATTATGGAATTTTTTTCACAGATTGATCCATTACCTTGTATATTACTTAAGATTTTTTAAAATTTAAACTAGAAAGAATGTTATGCTGCTCCTAAGAATTGCTTTGAGCTAAAGATCCACAAAACCTCCCATAGTGCATAAATTGGCCAACAAATATGTAATTTGAAAATAAATTAATGCAAAATTACTCCATGCATGAGAGAAGTATAAAATAAACAGATAATTTTGGGTAAGAGTAAAACTTATATTAATATCTTCTGTAGGAAATAACATTATATACATTGGATAAATCAAAATATATATACATATAAATAACTATATACAGCAACCAACATACAGAATAATTTTTAAAAAGTGAAATGTAAATAAATGTGAGAAATAGATAATTTCTACATTTACTTTTACACAAGTATATTGCATTGGTATTTTATAGATACCAATGACCATAAGGAATGTATCTTGAAAATCAAAATTTTATGTATTTGAAATAGATAAAAATTATTCTCTCAAAAAGGTTTAAGAAGAAATGGCCAGATAACAAAACAATAAATAAGATATAAATACACTCAAACTAATATAACGTTGGTGTGATGTTAATGATTTGCAATTAAAGAAAGATATTTTTATTGAAGTTAATTATTGGGTGAAGTAAAGTAAATATGTAAAAATGCAAAGATTAGATTGAGAAAAACAATAATTCAGCTGCATAGTTGTCAATAAATGAAAGACACTAGAAACAAATAATTTGGTTGAGGAATTTATTATTGAATTATGTAACTAGGAAAAGATTGATGTAAAAATAAGAAATTTGGGGTTCTGAAGCTGTCAGTTTGTTTCAATTTAGCATTTTTGATATCTTTTCTAAAGCCTCAAGTAATTAAATATTTGGTATTAAAACGTCATTAAGTTTTTAAGAATTGTATGTAGTTATAATTGACAGTATCTCAGTAAACATGTTGAAAACTGCTATATTGATTATACTTTATGGAGTTATAAAAATAGTCATGAAATTTATTTAGTTTGTATGTCATTATACTCTTAATATTACATAAAAATAACAAATAAACAAACAAATTGCTGGAAAAAATAACAATATAATATACCTTAATATTGATCAAATTTTGCCTAACATATATTACCTTTAACAGCTCTTGGATATTGTCGCAAAAGTCATAATCCCCTTAGATGTTCAGCACTTGATGTGGAATAAATTTCAAGTTTTGGTGACCTGAAGGTTTGCTCAGGGTCAGCCATCTAACAAAGAGGATTTGGATGCAAATTTCCATGGGGCCCCATTCTCTGCTTCTTCTGCCCATTTGATAAGTAACGCTTAATGAATAAATGATGATATTTGGCTGAAGAACATTTCTTACTGAAACAGTTCTTGTTCTCTGCAAAATAGCAAGATTACCTTTTCAAAATTAGGCCCCTAAAACTAGAGGCCTAGATTATGTGCATCCATAGAAATCCTATAAAGGCCATCCCTGGGATAATACTGAAATGTTCTATAGTGCTACGTCTGCTCCTCAGAGGAGTTTCTCTTTGAATAAATTTGATGCCAACCTGTTTAAAATAATTGAAACAAACAATAAAATCAGCTAAACATAGATAATACTATGTAAATTTATTTGGCTTATTTTTACAAGTTCTTTGGGAGAATTAATGATCTGAAGGTGTTTGAATTTTGTAATATAATAATTATTAAACATAATAATAGGATTTATTTAGATCGTTCCATTAAATAAAATAATCTTATCAAGCTAGATATTCCTAAAAGGCCTAAAATTTTGTTCAGTAGGTCAAAAAGTTTAATGAGACTATATAATGAGAATTTATAGGCAATTGGATTCAGAAAATCTTCAAAGAGGGTTTCACATGTCCAAACCACTGAAGATTAAGGACAAGCATATGAGTCCTTTGCAGCTCGTGACCTTTCCTTTCAGCACCTTTAAGAGGAGAGTCTTAAGAGCGCTCCACTTACTCAAATATGGCTCTCCTCATACTCAGGAGTCAGCTGAAGAGCCATTCAATTGGGCGGCCATCAGTTCACTGGGAGGAGGGATCAGAAATGGAACAGAAAGTCCCTTCCTCAAACCACCAATTGATTCACTCTTCAGCCACCCCAAGCCCATCAAGGACAAACTCCAGTCTTGCGCCACTTTCCCCTGGATATGTGCAGCAGACCGTCCAGCAGTGGCCCTCTCCCACCCCTTGCCCATCGGTCCAATCCCAGCCCCCCTCCCCGTCGCTTTCCTCTTACCCGTCTACTCCATTGCCGCAGGATCACGGTGCCCTGGAGCAAACAACCCAGACCAAGCCAGAATGGAGCAGGGAGGAGATGAAGATGGAGGAGTCAGCACCAGCCAAATACCCCAGACAGTGGCTCAAGGATCTCCAGACAAAGGAGTTGGACAAACCAAAGATGGATCCCGTGTGAAATTCTGAATCTCAGCTCAGAGATTGTGACAGTTACAAAATGAAAGAGTGATGCAAATATTGAAAATGAGATAATAAATCTGTTTATTGTAGACTTCAATGTGATACATCATTACAACACAGAGAGAGAGTTGGGAAGAGGAATGCCAGTGCAGAAAGTTAACTTGCTGCTTGAAAACACAAACTTTTCACAGATATTGTGGTTTTTATACTTTGGTAATGCAGAAAAAATATAAAAATGGAAGTACTTGCAAATTGTAGATGGCAGCACATCATTTGTGTGATTAATATTGTTCGATAGGCCCAATAATAAAAAATGCCAAGTAATTTAAGCATTCATTGAGTTTTCCCAGTTAGTTTACTTAATTGATAAAGTGAACGCAAAAATATGCATGAGTTCACACACTTATAAAAAAACCACAGCACCAATGGTAGATTATAAAATGAATCTCTTCAAAAAAATTCATAACACAAGTTTGTTACAAGAACCAAATCAATCCTTAATGTTGATGTGGATGGGCTGTCACTGAGCAGCTTTAAGTCGTTGTCTAAATGGCCAGCAAGTAACCAAGACCATTACATCATTTCATCAGCACATGCTTTATGTGTTTCCTATACAATTTTCATACATAAATCATCTAAAGCTGACTCAATTACTCTCTTAATTTACAAGTGTTTCATGCCACATTAAGGCACCATTCACATTGAGCATATTCATTTTACATATAAAAATATCTTCAGTCTAGTGGCCTTTATGACCAATATGAATGACTCAAAATAAAATAAAAAGTAATAAACACTACTACATACTCAAATTTTATGGGTATATGTACACATTTACAAACATAGGAGATATGAACATCCTCTGGATGATAATTATAACTTCTAAGATTGAGCCAATGTAATTAAATGAAATATCTATAGAAATGCATGAGGTCCCTGATGAACAGCAGGTAAAACAGTATTCACAAATATTTACCATTTAAGTACTGTAGAGTGATATCATGAAGACTTGGCTTGTGCAGTATCAACAAATAAGTATTACACCAATTACAGCAGGTCCATCAACTCTTTTCGAAACACAAGTCAAACTCTGCAATTTCTTCTTGAATACTCCTGATAAGTATATATAAGTATGTCCACTTAAACTAGAGCATTTTGTCTGTATTGCACAAGGATCACTACCTTGACACTGGAACCTCATTACTATTCCCTACTGGTAGCTGTTGCTCAGAATGATTGCCATTTATACCCCTCTGCCTTTGTTCCATTGTGATATATTGTCGAATAAGGCGAGATATTTCATGAGCTTGGTCTGTTTGAAGTCGTGTGATTCTCTGCTGCATCAGATTTCCACATTTCATATCCAGGAAAAGAGCACCATCTTCTGATTTTACTTTCCTAGTAGATATCACCTCAGCAAATGGATAATGCAAAAGTGTTTCCTATTATTAAAGGAGTAAGAAAAGGAATTAGCCAAATGGAGACTGAGCCTTCAATGAAAATAGATTAAGAAGTCTGAGAGAATTTGTAAAACCAAAGCAGAATTCAGCAAAAGAACTGTAGATCTGTTTTTGCAGATTTTTTGAAATTGCATTCTAAAATTGGAGTTAGTGTTTAGAGTTAGAAAAATATCTTAATAATATACAAAAATATCAAATAACAATTTTATGAATAAATACATACAACTATGAATAAATACATAAATCCTTAGGATACATATTATCCTTAATTGTGTCTCTTAGCTATAGCAAATATTCTTTTTTGATTCTGCTATGAAAAGGAATACTATGGAAGAAATGTCGTATCAAGATAAGATAGATCTATAATATTGCAATGGTAGCAACCTAGTAAGAAGTTTAAAGATAAGTGAGGCAGAGATCAATAGTGAGAGAGTAATAAGTTGTAGAACAATTTCTCTCTAATCTACAAGTTGTAAATTAGAGGGAAGTTAGAGAAAAAATGAATTTGTATCTGAATATGTAAAATTAATAGAATTCACTAACTTTCCATGTAACTGAGAAAATAGAATAGTATAAGTTAATTAAATTTTCTGGCCCAGCAATTTGTCAAATTAAGCATACATGTATATAAAGAGCAGAAATTGTCTTAAAGTCACAGATGTTTAAATATACAATAAACAGCAAACACCACTATGGAGAAGTTAGGCAAATAATAAATTCTAGATCTTAGAAGGTAGGACTACGATACTCTTGTGGTAAATTCTCATCAAAGTTTAACTGTATAAATACTTAAAGAATAAATGAACTGACCACTTAAGAGTAATGACAACATTACTCGTAAGTCTTCATTAACAATTTCAAAAATTTCATAAATACTTAAAGAATAAATGAACTGACCACTTAAGAGTAATGACAACATTACTTGTAAGTCTTCATTAACAATTTCAAAATCATTAAATATGTTAGCATAAAAAGAAAAAAGTACTCACATGAGTGACTAAGTCAATGAAATGAACTCCATTTCTATTTAGGGCCAGGATATGGTCTGAGCGTTCCTTAGGATCTGAAATCCTTTTCACGGCAAAGAAGCTAGATCCAAACAGTGGCCACTTTTGGAGGATATCTGCAGTATAAAGACATATAAGATTATGGTTCAAAGCAAGGTGATTAATACATTGCATGATAGTGATCATCGAATGTAAATTGTCTCAAAACAAAAATTAGAACTGACCTAAAGTGTGAGCCTTGGCCTGCATTGGAGTCAAACCTTCAACCTCTCGCCAGTTACTCTGCACCATATTCACCCATTGGGGTGGTTTGATATCTCTTACAGCAAGAGCAGGTTTTGGTAATAAGAACTTAATTTCCTTCATCAGAGGCATGTGCTCAATGTCAGCAGCACGATGCAGAAGGGCAGCAATCTTTGCTATGTCATACTAAAAAATAGAAGAAAATTATTTTTATGATAATTTAAAACTACAAGAAATTGCTTAAATTGATGTGTTATAATGATTAATACATTCCTGAATGTTAGAAAATAATTCACCAAAAAGCTATAATTCAAATTTATTTTATTAATGATGAATTATGCTTGAGGTAAGATTTTAAGGAAGGAATCTGATGAAAAACCCATTTAGCTTTAGATTCCATAATTAAAATATATTTTTATGCCTTATAATAATATCTATACAACAAAATAATCTAAAAATGACTTATGTACATTTTTGACAATGATGATGAAATTTGAAAAATTGTCCAATCCTTAACACAGAATATCTTTCAGTATTTATGCTTCTATTCCCAGTTTAGAAATATATTGGCTTTCATTGATTATAATAAACTTACCACTGCTTCCTGCTCCAGCTGTTCACCAGGCATTACTAATAACAGTCCCTCCAAGTAATCTGGAGCAATTTGGTTGAAGACAACTTCAACGTAGAGGCTTGAGTCAAGACGTAATGGATGATGCCACACAGAGCGGCAAAAGATGAGGAAGAAAACTTGCTGATTCTTCTGTAACTCAGTCGTTACATCCAAAACATATTCTTCCCTTGCAAGTGGCATTGTGAACGTATCACCCTCAACAATGCAGTACAAAGAGAACTCCTCCATCTCATGAGTATCACGTACATTGATCACTGAACAAATTTCCTCAATGATATCCTGAAGTATAAGAAATTTTTATTGTTCACCAAAAGGTTGCAATCTCATTTGGAGAGTAGTGATAGAAATAGCTAAATGCCTTATTAGAGAAATCAAAATTAGAATAAAATGAAAAAACACTTCGTAGTTTCACTAACGTTTATGGAAACTATGCACTGCATTTTCATTTTATTCTATATATTGTTCCACAAAGTATTCCCAGATCATATTTATTATAAAAATTATTAGTAATTATGCTTAATCAAAGACAGGTAATAAAAGGCTTCATGCTGACCTGAACAACAGTTGTAGACTTGGTATTGATGACTCTCTCAGTTCCTCCAGGAAGGCGGTATATTTGTCTCTTAGAATTACGTCCAGCGCTAATGGCTGTGATTTCCTCAACACTTGGGACATTCTTTCTTCCTCCATATTTGAAAGTTTTTCTCAAATTCTGGAGGCAAACAGTTGCAGTACCTGAAAACACCAACAATTAAACTTCATCAAATTTTGCCTCCTAATTATGAAAGAAAATCAGATTCTGGCATGAGTTGAATGAAAACCAGTTAAAAGTTGTGGAATGGTAAGAAATGGAATTTAACCAGCAAAATTGTGTGTAATTAATTGAATCTTCTTAATGTTATGAAATGAAGTTTATTATGAACAAAAAGGAAGCTAACACTTAGTCTTATATTCAAAGTTTTGATGTTGAGAGGGGATCTCTTCCTTATCATAGGATATCTCATTAAATCGTTACGGAAAAATAGGAGTTAAAAATATAATTACCATGGTAGGCTCTTCGTTTATCATATGCAGCTGTTTCAAGATATTTGAAGAGGTATGGTTTCAGAGTTGTAGAGCAAATGAAATATGCAGCCACAATGCTAAATAGTCTCCATCCCCTCTGACAAGATTCAGGTTGCCTTGATTTATTGTTAGTTGTCTGTTTCATCAATTGGCAATAAACCTCATCTCGGAGAGCTTCATGCTTGTGACAATGCTGGGGAAAGAAAAAATAGAATCATTTTCCAGAAATTATACAGAGCATTTCAAACTGCTCAGAAAATTTGTTACTCATATATGAAGTACGGTTGAAAAATGAATAAGTACTATAGGAAAAGCTTGCTAATTATAACATGAAAATGATCTATCAAGCTGGTTACATTTGCTTACCATTAAAATGGTGTAAACACATTTGACTTCCGTTGTATCAGGAGTTGGCATCGGCAAATCACCCATGTAACGCATCACCGAGACAAAACATTCAACAGCAAGGGCACTCAGTTCAGGAGATTCCAGACGTAGCAGAGATTCTTCGATTGGCGTTGAAGTAAACTTAACCAGATCAACCTATAATAATGAGAGAATATGATATTTAGGGCTTTCAGTCACTTGAAATTATTTATTGACCTTTATTTAAGACCTTTACTGACAAAAAGCTCCCTTTCTCTTTGAAAAATGTCATCATTTAATGATTAAAATACATATATAAAAACTGCCAGCTTCCAGATTTTCATTTTCTGATCGAGCGACAAGACTCGAGCAGAAATTGAAATATAAAAATGAAAATCTCTGTTACAAGATACACTAAAAAAGAAAACCGAGATTTAACATCGGCCTTTTTCCCCAGCTAAAATAGCAAAATATGAAAGGCGTGTCCCCTTTTTTCTCAATACTAAACAGAAAAACTGGAGGTTTTTTTGCATATAATTACGACTTCAGCACGAACATATTACTTCTAATGACGCAATAGCAATAAAATTGAGAAAATATCAAATTGCTTGACCACACACAGTGAATTGTCAATGATTCGTTTTAATAGCACAGCTATTGAAAAATGCAGTCCCGATCGCGATGTTAGTTGGAACTCAGTTAAAGCTAGCCAAATAAAAAAATGCAGAGAAAGAAAAACTTCCGCAGGTGATTAGGAAATGTTTCGAAAGGCTTCGGAGTTGCTTGCATTCCGTTCGACCAACTGCAGGAGCGGAGAATTTCCAGTTGCGGAAATTGAACGTCCGACGAATTCGAGTCACGCATAGCTGCTCAGCCACCCGTTTGCAGAGATGCTAAAACTGCGGGAGAAAAGTCACCGTTGGTTTGGAGAGCGCCTTTGAGTAATCAATTTTATTGCACCTATCTTGACCGCATACTGCAACAAGCAAGTTATATAAACTCTGCAAACCTTATATGTACGTGTCTCCGAGCGAAACATTTATTCAGCTTGCCTCAGAAGGGGGTAGTTGTAGAATGGGATGAATAAAAGCCATGTCGGTATTTTTTCATAAAAATAAGTGATAAAACTAGGCGATTTACTTCAAAATTGGCCATACTGATTATTGTTATATCAGTATTTTACCTGACAGAAGAATAATTTTTACGTAAAATACACTTTTACTGAAAGTGAAAAGTTAATCATCTTCCTACATTCTTGGAGAGGGGTTAATGACGCCAATCACTGCGAAAAATACATTGGTTTATTCTGTTTTTTCCTAAACAAAAAATTTTCGCATTAGCGAGTCCAGATCGATTAGAAGAAGGTGATTATTTTCTTCTCTCATAAGGACATCAACACAGAAAGAAAATACTGCGTAATGTTATGGCCGTAACTGATGACTTAGAATATGCGCTATGTTATAAATCAAGAATACTTTAACCATGGAAATCCTATCAGCGTTATGTTAAAATAATGGAAACTCGTGATTAATACATCAACTCGACAAGAATAGAACCCGTATTTCTAGATGCATTTAATGATGAAAAGCGAATTAATAAGAAAATACTAGAGCAAGAGAGACGTTAAACTAAGAGTAAGTTTCGTGAATGTACGTCATTTATGTGCTAAAACTTGATCTATCGCATAACTTGCTCGTTTTTAATTTGATATTGTCGCCAACCATAAGGAACGTAGTTTGGATAGAAATTGGGCTATCAAACAAACAGGTATAGACAGCGCAAGAACTACCGGGGTACGTAACTTTTTACACTGATAAACATACGAGTATATGGAAGGAATGTCACAGGAGCCGGCATCTCCGAGCTTGTTTACGCTGTATTTAAAATTATGCCATATCTTAACCTGTATCTCACTTTGTTAATAACGCAAATAACTTGAATAACGGTCTTTGATCACATCTTAAAAGAAAGAACACTTCGTAGCAGTCACAGCTAGAGGTATTCACCTGAAGATGTCTACACGTTGACGAAACTAGTCTATAAAAATCTGCTGAGGAAGTAACGAAGAATTTTTTCTTTTAAGAAGTGTGTGAAATTCCACGAAGTCACGCTTGACCATATTAATTTTGGACCATGATCACTTGAGATGCTTTCATGCAGACGTAAGCTGACGGGCGCTTTCTTTTTTCCGTGTCATCCTGACCGAGACCGTCTCTTTCAGCCATGATTCAAAGAGTTTAGTCAGTTTGGGGAATACTTCCCTTGCAAGTTCTTTTAAGTTAGAGAGGAATATTCCGTCGGCCAATGAGACTTCGGCGAAAGTACTTAGCGTCTCAGGCTGTGAAAGTCTTCGATGGGATTCAAAAAGTGAATCTTTCGGAAGAAAGTTCAATCCCTCCGGGCGGAAGGAAGCTTCCGAACTGACTGTAAACAAATGGCCGTATTAAATGCTCGGATTAAGAGGGCGGAAGCGCGAGAAATACACTTTCTTCATTTCGAAGAAATGGAGGTTTCGGTGGGAGCCGCTGAGCGTATCGGGAGAAACAAACGTCGAGCTCACTCCGATTCGGATCGCTCCCGAGAATTTGCATGAGAAAACACGGCGTCCACGATCATGCAACACTGATTAAGAGGGTACGCTCCAGTTTTTTCACTTTCATATGCGAACTGAATCCGCGCGTTTAGATCTTTCAAAACAGCTTCCACGTGACTTTACAGACTTATTGATATGCGTTATAACTTTCCGCTTAACGGAAATGACGGATACATCAAAATACCCCAAAAAGTATTTAAACCTAAATGAAATGTCCCAAGTATTGTTCCCATGTGACGCAAGAAAATAAGATACCGATCGATTATTAACTAGGCCACATTTTCCAATGATGATCACTAAAATGGACTTCTGGACTAGATAACTTATTATTTATGATAGTGATATTTTATACTTTAACTTTTATAATTTGCGGTAGATTATACTTTCTAAATTTCAATGTTTTTGATATTTTATACCAGTGAAATCATATTGTTTATGATATTTTATCCTTATTAAATTCTATTACTGTGAATTTCAGTTTTGGTTCGTAACATAATGGGTATATCCCACTGAATATATAAATAAAAGAAATTCTGTAGTAAGAAATTTCTCCCTATGAATATGTGTTACTACGAAATATTTTGAAAGATCTGTGGGTATCAGCGCGAAGTAAAGCGATGCAAGTAATGATTATGGGTAACAAGAAAAAGATGAATATAAAAAGAGGCATGTCTCTCCCATTACACGGTGAAAGATGTCAGAGGGGGAAGCAATTTGGTTCTCCAAATACAATGGGGCTGAAATTTGGAGTGGTTATTCTTACAGAATAAGTGACTGCTAATTAAACCCTCATATTTGCAATTTGAGACAACATCCGAGTGTTGGGCGGAATGCGTTCGCCAGATGATTTTCTACGAATGGGACGTTAACTTCATACTGCGTATATTTTCTTGGCAATCAGTTTAATTTTTGTAGCAGTGAGAGGAGAGGGCTACTGCTATAGTCTGTGCGACAATACTGATCATTGCAGAGTTCATTCTAAAATTATAGCAGTTCCACGAGTTCCGTTTAAAATCAAGGATGCTTTCTGGACATTGGAAAGTGTTAGAAATATAAATAACTTAGCGTAAATAAAGAAAATTTTACTTTCAATGGTGAGCACAAGAATCTCATTGCTGCTTCGGATTTGCATGAAATTTTCTGAAAATTTACAACCTTATTTAAAATAAAATAACCTGATGCATGAAATAATTAAAACTAATGAACTATGACTGTATAAGAATATTGGAAGCATGTACCTAAATAAACTGAGAATTTACTAAATAGTGCTAAAGAATAAGTATTGGAAACCTATTATACGACATCTCATACTTTTATTATGAGATGTCACGTAGTATGAGATGTTATTTTTTTAACGAAGAAAACTACTCTTCATGAGGAGGGCACGAGGGAATAAATAAATTCTGGAACAGACGCAGGGCAAATGAAACTGGCTGTTCTTTGTAGAAAACAGGTGCCCATTAACTTTCTTTGATCTCATAAAAAGGCTCGAGGAGAAGATTATGAAATGTCTACTTCCTCCCCGATCATTAACGTAATTATAGCTCCTATGTGAAATCTGTTTGGGACATTCGTAGATCCTCTTCCTAATTAAATTACGTGAAAAAAGTTCCGAATCGAGCAAAGAATTCAATGACGGGTAGAGGCATCCAGTTGAAAATGTACGAACGTATATGATGCATGAAATTCTTTTAAAATAAACAAGAAGTATTTTGGCATTGATATCCACTGTAAGAAAAGATAACCCACAGAGTACAACGGGAGAAATTAGACCTTAAAGACTTGTTGGGTAAAGAGAACTAATTTCATTAGTCACTGAAAAAATAAAATAAAATCGACAAAGAATTGCGCGTCAGCATTTAGGCAGAGAATTATGAGTCTATCACCAACTTTTGCTCTAGCAACTATATTTCATACCTATCGCTTCCTAACATCTTCCCTCGTAGTAATTCATGTCGCTCTAACTCATTTATGAACCGTAAACGGGATCCATTACGCCTTCAATGATAGAGATATAAGTTTTAAAAAATCGAGCTCCATTGATTATTAGAAGTATTACAAACACTCCACTGGAAATATTACAAACGCTGAACGCAGCGCGCTAGAACGAAACTCTCCATTATCGCCGGTATTCGAACGTCAAATCCCTTTTAATAAACATCTGCCATTAAAATGTTGCGCATGGAATCTCAAAAGATAGCCAAGAACGTCGATGATTGCACATCGGTCTGTCACGGAGATTGCGGAGACGTTAACGGGCGAAGGGATCGTCTCACACGAACAGATTATTAAGAGAATGAGCCGAATAGTTTTGTGGAAATCATTACACGGTAAGAGGTCGATCGGAAAGAGATCTTAAGCGTACTCAAGTGTTTATAACATCATCATGTTAAGGTCTCTTGGATCCAAATAACGACCAGCGGAACCCCGACCCTTATCATGTGGACCAGAACAAATGATTGCTTGGAGAGAGCAGTGGTGGGATGAATATGATGGTAAAAAGAGAGAGATTCCACGCTTTTTAAAGGCCTCTGGTGAGCGGCGATAATGATCTAAAATGGAGTCGACCTTCACGATAGACTTTGACGGTCACACTTACAAATGTGACAATTAAGGAATTAAAAATGAAGGATGTGCTGAAAACGGGAGTTTCTGAGGTCAAGAAATATGGTGGGATGGGATTTTATCTTAATTAACGGGGAGATCGACAAATTCAAGATTATCTCGATTCTTAGATAGAGAAAATTAAATGGTGGGCAGGAAAGAACAATCACGGAAGACAATAAATCAAGAAAGAATTGGCAGATAAGTAGACAATATTAAATTATGAATCGGTATTTATGAATCCATGGTTAAAGAAGGAGTGGGACGATAATTGTAGTAAATATAACGGATTTTATTCATAAGAAAATGAATATTTCAGAAATGAACTACCTAGGTGTTTCACCGCCTGCACGGTACTTAATACAATCTAATCTTTGATTTACATCACTCAGATTCTTATATAAAAGCATTATATTTTGAAAATCATAAAATATGCCAACGATTATCTAAATTGAAGAATGAGTGTGATGAAAACTTTCATTAGGAAATTAAAGAATAAACGGCAATCCTTTGATTAATTCAAGATGATGGGAATGTGATATAACTTAACGGAAAATGACAAATCACTTTCTTTATTAATTACCAGTATTTGGTAACATTTCAGACGACAACGAAGCTCCGCTCCGCTGAGAACACGTCCAGAATTTCATTATCCCAAGATGTGTCGAAACAGGAAACAAATGGAAATTGCTGCGGAGGAAATTAAGGATTTTCTGACTTGAAGCTAATTACTGCATGCCTTCATAACGGAGCAAATGACTCGTAAGAAGAAATCCACATTCACATAAGGTTGGTATTTGTCTGCTTCCACTCTTTTCTCTGATAGAAGGTGCTTTTGGGCCTATTAGATCGTACTCTCAAGCATGTGATAATACTTCTGCGGCAATAACGAATGAAATTGTCTCACTTTCCCAATTAAGACTAAGGGAACAAATTGATCTCATAAAAGAAAAATATATCGCTATATACTTATTTGTAGATTTGTTTAAGGATGGCAATGGTTATGAACGTAATTGATGCGGAGGTAAATACGACCATCACTTCTTATTAGAATAGTTATTCTTGACATTTCGAGCTGTAATGTACCAATGACACGCACATGGGTTCTACAACTCAAACTTCTGCATTTATTTATTTATCATTTATTTTTATTGTTGTCACGAAAAACCCATTTCACAATTTTAAAAATNAAATTTATAATTTAACGAATCAGTATAAGTGAGGAATAATTTAGTAAGGTATGAATAGAAATGTTAAAATGGCCAAACAAACATTGACTAGGTAAAGATGTATCAACCAAAGTAAACAATTCCTTAGCACTGCATCTCTTTGAGGGATTGGCTTTGCACTGGATGACACCTGGTCAGCGCATTGATTCCTACGTAGGGTTGCAAACTCTCCCGAATTTGCAGGAGGACTCCTGGAACATAACCCCAGAATCCGCCTTACAGATTGAGGCGTTCTTTTCTCGCTTTTATCCAACTATACTCATCTTACGACTCGCACACTAATTTTTCAACTTTTGCAATTTTTTTAAACTTATTTTATTTATTGCTCTGTAGTAAACCAGCTATGATTTAAATACAAGTTAAGACGCCAGGCCATTATTCGACTGCTATAACTGTTGAATAATTTAATGTCTGAAAAGTGATGGATTTATTCAGCCTTATATTATACCAAATTTGACGTCTACTAGTTCTCTCGGCATTTCTCAATGTGCTGATAATTTACTTTCGCAACGGATGAAAAATTATCCTTTGGAGAGCAGCTTCAGGAACGTGTTCGTGACCCGTGAAGCTTCATCTTTCTTGCGGGAATCACATGATCTCAGCATATAAATCTTCCATTCCCGACATTCATAAAGTTTCGATTCGCAATCATCTGCGACCCTGACACCTCCACATCAGCGAGGAATTCGAGGCAGGGAACATTAAAGCGTTAATCCGTGATGACCCGTCCGGTGATCATAGCGAGCATGATTCAATAATAACAAACGCATCAAAGCCGTGGCTCATGCTTTAGAATGCGTGGCGGGGAGATTGAGTCAGGAGGAGAGGGATTGTTGAGGGCGGATTTAGATTGACTGCAAACGCAGCAGTGGGTGCAGAGGGGGGGATGACTCACCTGCTCCTTCCACGTCCAGTCGGCCACGTCCTTGGCTCCCTCTTTGCCTCCAGAGCCTCCCTTCTTTCCTCCGCCGAGGGCCTTCTTGCCCTTCAAACTCTCAATCACTTTCAGGGATCCACTGATCGTTCCATCGGCAGTCTTCAGCATTTCGAATCTGACAAAGAAAGAATAATCAATGAAAATTGGTCCCGTCCAATGAGAAGGGAGGCATTAGAAACGTTTCTTCTCCAATCTCTCTCCCTCGTTTTTCTTAGAAATTAACGAAAACTTAAAACGATAAATACGTCGACTCAATGTGTAAACAGATAATGATAGTTGTAATTTGAGATCTCTGCAAGTTTGAAAACTCTCGAGCGCCAATGTCGGCCAGCAAGAGGTACAGAGTATAATTATAATTCAGAGGTTGGTACAGGCGATGAGCAGTATTGGGGCGCTCGTAATTTAGGAGAGCTTCGAGTATGATTTCCTTTTCCTGCCGAGGTGTCTGGGATCATACTTAGAGCTAAGAGCGAAATGTTTTAAGTAGCTGATACTACTAAACTTTTCCTTATGAATTCAGCAATCCTTCACGAACCGCGACGTCTTAAGCAGTTAAGTTGGGTTGAGAGGGAGTCTAAGAGATGAAAATGGCGTTTAAACAGTTAAACAATTGAAATTTTTTTTACAATGAAAATGAACTTCAATTTATTAAGTAACGGCTGTATTAGCTGTTTGAAGTTGTTTATATCATGGAATAATTAGTTTAGAATGTATCTCAAACCGCGAATACTTTCTGCTATATCGCGTATGGATTGTGTAAATTCATTATAAGAATAGTACGCTCAAAACCACGATCAAAGGAATTGTCGTACTTGCTCGTTGTATGTTTCGATGTTTAAATCGTTTTCTTTTCTATGAAAGAAATTGGAGGAGGGATGCGGGTGTTTTTCAAAGAGCGATTTTAGCTCCGATCCTACTTGGAATTTCAAGCTGCAGTCTGGAACAAAGGTTATTTCATAAGGCGAAAATTTTGAAAAATATTCGGATTCTTCCGAAATAATATCTTTAAAAAGTTTTGTCACAGAGTAACAAAACTATGCTCGAGTATTCCTAAACCCGTAATTTCCCTGAGAAGTACAGGCGCCGTTCAAGGTGACAGCTTCTCACAAATCACTTCCATCCAATTTTAAATATTGGGACTGGAGTCTAATGAGCATATTACTGTGAAACTCTGAAGCATACGGTGCAGCTTGGAATGCACGGCATATACAGTCTCCCTCGATTATAATAACCGTTGAGAAGAGATGGAGGAAGACGGGTGAATATCGCGGTGTACACGCACAAACTTTCTTAAAAGGAAAACTTGCAAATATGGCACGCGTTTTTTGTTGGAGGTGTGCCGGGAAGGTTGCCAAGGTCGAGGATCGAAGCAAAAGAGAGAAATCGAAAGAGGGAGCGAAGAGAGCGGATGGACAGTGCCATCCAAAGCGATCTTTCGGGTATTTGGGGCGAGTCATCCGACGGAAGTGGAGGAAGGCCTCTGGAAAACCCGTATCATTAGTAACCGAGCAAGTGGTACGGTAGTTAGGGAAAACATTTTTCAAGAAGTTCCAGTTTCACGGCGATGGAAGCGGAAATTCGATGTGACCACGTTTCATTAATTGCACTCATATTAAAACGTTCGTGTCCGTTTCGCGGATTTGAGATACTTAAAGTTTTCCGTTTTCGTTCCTGAGTAATCACTTAATTAATCAACGTGAGAATTCAATCAAATGAGGAATCAACGGAATTAGATATTTTTCCTATTAATGCCCTCTAAGAAATAAATGACGACTAACTAATTTTTTTCACAATAATAGCGATGCTTAGTAATTTTGAGTTTAATGAATTTCATTATCTCGGGGTTCAAAGCAAATATTACGAAACTGAAATGAGAGGCAAGAAAAATAGTTAAAGATCTTTGGATATATGAATATATTCAAGAATGGCGATCCAAAGATTGGATATAGCTTATTTAAATGGTTAACGGAATGCATAATTTAATTATTATACTACTTACTGAAATCTAACATGATTATGAATCGAATGAAGGTTTTTCGTATTAGTCTTGTATGCTTTGCTGTGTGTACATTTACTTGCAAAAAATCGTGAAATCAAGGCTTAGTTATTTTCTTACCAAAATACATTAAGCATCATCTTAAAAGCCTTCTCATGTTTCTCTCAACACAAGAGCTATTTACATTAACCAGCACTTGCGGTAAGAAGCGTGTGCTTTCATAAGGAAAGATGTTGAATCATCATTCGAGTTGCTTTACTTGTAAAAAACATTCCTTAACTTGAGGTCAAATAGAATGATAAAAAGTATCCAGCAATTGATTGTTTGACAATAATGATGCATAACGAAGAGTATGTGCTCAGCAAGTTTTTCCTCTTTTTATTGCACCATGATAATTTCCTATACGAGGCAGATAAGGATTGACGCAGCGTGTACCTGTTTTCCATTTTGAAGCGGCTTTGTTTTTAAATAATGGGTGAAATTTCGCAGGCAAGTTTTCGGTCAATCTATCGTGGTACACTACATTTTATGTAAATGTGATTTCCTTGTGGTAGCAAGGCAGTATGATGAATTTATTAACGATTATAAACAATTAAGGCTCAAAGAGCATTTCAGGTATAACAACGAAAAATTTATCTCAGTAAAAGAAGATTGGCAGTGATTTTCATCAGAAAAATCTTCACTGGAAATACTCTGCTGAAAAATCTTTACTATAAAAATAATTTTCATTAGAAAATTTGTAGAGCTAAATTTTTGGAAACGCGTTGAGTTAGAAAACTTTCTTAATCTTCCCTGAGAGTTTTATTCTACCAAATAATACAGGAGAAGCATTTATTTGATAAATATCACCGAAACTAAATTCCAGAAATCGGTCGAAAAAATCGGCATTAATCTAATTACCGGAAACAGTTACTTTGCGAAAAATATTAAGGTTTTATTCCAGAATTTTTCTAATAAAATCTCACAATCAGCCATCCCAATCCAAACAATGCACTTCTCACATTCGTTAAATAAGACGATTATGAAAGAGATTTTTTTTCTGATTCCGTTGATAAATCTTCATTTCGTTTTAATAATGCTCTAGGGGTAGCCCAGCCTAATGATACGAAGAGTATCTCAGCAGTACTCCAAGATGAGCTGGAACAGGAATTAAATCATGAAGCGGAATGGAATTACGTAGTGATTGCATCACTAGCCTAACCTGGAGAATGAAGTCACGTAGTGACTGCGCAGCTCATAAACCCCAAGCAATAATTACTGAATCCTAATAAATCCTATTGGGGCTAATTGGGTTTTACGAAATTTATCGTTCCGCATTCTGTACGTCGCTTGCAACTGTGAATTAGTATCCAAAATGGAGCCGTAAGAATGGAAATTAAAGTCAACTGATCAATCCTTACCCTTAATTTTTTCATTAAATTATTATTATTTGAATGAAAGCAGTTAATACGATAGGGTAATAAAATTAGATACATTCAATTTATGACGTCCATTAGACGATTAAACCTCGTTTGTTTCACTAGCCAGCTTTCACTTCATCTAACGAATATGTCAGAAGTAAATGACCAGAATGTTCAACTAGCTCTTACAAAACCTTATAAATGAAAATTGTATTTCATTCTTGGATTACTCAATTTTTCTTTGCAAAAGCATTCTAAAGAATGTTGTATTCGTGCGTTTATTTATATAGCATTGTATCGTAACGGAAACACGCGTGATTTCCTAGAAATTGCTTCCAATGTATTTCAAAATGAGCAGGTAACGTTACTGACAGAATGCAGAAGTTCTCCCGAAACTTAAATCGAATCATTAGCAATAGCTTGAATTGAGGTACTGAAATTCGAACATTTGAATACAAATTTTACTCTTTTCCGCCTCATATGAGGCATTGAAAGTGGCTCACATTATATTTCGCAATTAACTCAAAAGGTATTTCATTTAAAAGGGCGCCTGTTACGGACAAGAGAAATACACTAGAATGCGGATTACACCGGGATTTATTCTCCGGCTGAATAAACAAGGTCACCATCTGCTTTATGGTTGTAAATCCCCAACCCTCTCCAGCGGGATAACGGACCCGCCGTTTGCAGCCAAACACGCTGATAAGATTCAGTATTAAAATCTGGTCCGTGTCCTACATTTATAGCGTTCGTTCGATTGGCGCCAGGTTAAGCATTTCCCCTCGCAGCGATCACGCCCTCAGGTTCACCAGGAGGCGCCTGGGCGGGTCCTTTACACGGGAAGAAGAAACACCGTTTGCTTAAACGATTCTCGTAAAAACTCGGCAATACATAAATCACCCCGGCTTCTGCGCGGCGAAATTATTAAAAACGAAAGGGGAGATGACATCACGAATCAGCCTCGAAGTTGTTTCGAAACAAACCAGTGGGGAATGCAGAGTCCTCCCACCCGGATCCGTCGCACTATGGAAAGGTCGGCGGAATACAATAAGGGAAGCGAGACGAGGGTGGGAGGTAAAGCGAGACACAAAAAACACTCTCATTAATAAGCGCGAGGGCAATAGGACATCATGATTATAACAATATGAATTAATCTCTCGTAAAGACTCTACAAGGCCGATGGATGGTAATTTCTCGATTAAAATTTCAAGCGATTCGGCGCAGTAATGAGTGACTTGAGGGACTAGATCGACAGTAAAGCACAGCAACTCAGAGAAAGAAATCGAATGCATGAAGTGAAAAATCTCCATACGGTGAAGGTTGAGCATCAAGGCCGAATGGTTATGCAGTTATTCCCCGAATAATGCTTTGACATGACTGAAGTTAACTCAAATTTTGATTTATTTCCAATTGAGCTATCTAAAATGGTTGCTTATTTACGAAAGGCTGTCTTAGAATTACTTTCTGCTAGGATGAGATCAACTATTTAGAGCGAAATACATTTTTCACGATTCTTTCTAATCTCCATTATTTTGTTGTATTCAAGATAATCTGTCCTATTCTATATCTGGGAGATAAGTCTGGACATATTGTTGATTATCAGGTATCAAAAGACATCGTCTACGTATCAGTATCTGCAGCCATATTTGGGTAAGAATAACAGCTATTGAAGCAAAGTTCAAATACTGGAAAACAATGCAAGGAAGCACGAGCTCTCCGAAAAAAGACCAAATATCACCTCTATCGAATTAGAAAAGGACTCATGGCGAGTAAAACGGAAGAAAAACCTCGAAACGAATCGCGCATCCACAACCCCAGCCATGTCAAACGATAGGACATTGAAAAAGCCACAGGGCGCTAAAAACACGTTACCTCTGACCCAGTTCCGCGCAGAGCATCCTCCCTAAGGTACCGTGTCCGGGGTGCCCGGGGCCCACCCCCCTGATCCTCTTCTTCTTGTCCGCCACATCCCCATCCCCTTCTTCCTCGTCCCACCCCCACGCATCCACTCCGCGACCCCCGACACCCACCCTCAGCTGCTGCCTCGGGTCCGAAGTCATATCAAACCCCAAAAAACACTCGCGCACCAACTCGCACCCTCAGAAGGGCGCGCCGAAGACACCATTAGCACCACCGAATAGAGAACACACGCGAGCTCGCCTCGCTCTCCGGATGCGAAGTCAAAAAGCCGCTCTCATCCACTGCCCGCGATCCTCCGCCACTGAATGGAACGATGTGAGAGGCAGATCTCAGCGGAGGCCTTCCCCACCCCAGCAGCCTCATTGTTTGTGTTGGAGGGGAGCGGTGAAGGAGGGTGTTGCGAGAGTTAAGCGGGCTGTGGAAGAAAAGGGGGCGGACGAAGGTGAAAGAGAAAAGAAGGGGAGTAACAATTCGATCTTGGAACGGAGGATTGGAATCGGCGATTCCGTGACGGCCCCCGGGGATCAAATTGGAAGAATCGCTTCTCCCAGTCAAAACAAGCCGCCCTCGTTAATGAAGCCGCGGATCGCGTCGCTCCGAATTTTTCGGCGCCGCGAATTAAGCGTGCCTCTACGGAAGGGTAGAGATGAGCTAGATCGATAGCTCGGCTCAACGTCTTTCTTGCTCCACAAAACAAATGGAAACTAGGTTTTTTAAGGCACCCAAACGAGCTGCGTGTTGACCCAACGACGAATCCCAATTAGAGGATCGCTACCATATTAAAAGCTCCAATTATCCGATTTTATTAGTTAGATAATGGTGCGAAATTATCGATATTTCTTCTTTTTCTCTCTGTTCTTTAAAAGTAGGCAAGTAAATTTTTAATGGCGGATGACAATAACAGGGAACGATATTAAGGAATCTAGTCCTATTTTTTGGTAGAAATATTGGACTTAGGAGTTGGATTTAGCTGGAAGAAGGTCTCGGTTGAAAAAGTCATAACATCTTAGCAATGAAATCGATCAATATAAAATTTCAAGATGAATATTTTATATAAAAGCTCAAATGATTCAACTTGTGAAATAAGACAAAAATTTTGAGTAAACCTAATTTGCGTTAGGAAGGCACTCGGCGTTCCGAGAGAGGGGAAAACAGTGGAGGAGATGGGGGCCTTTTGAGGGGTAATTCCCGCTATTCCTAATTCTTTTTCCTACACGGGAGGTGC
The DNA here is from genome assembly GCA_000376725.2 of Ladona fulva. NCBI lineage: Eukaryota > Metazoa > Arthropoda > Insecta > Odonata > Libellulidae > Ladona > Ladona fulva. Next base: position 2,246,638 of record KZ308157.1, read on the forward strand.
TGCCTCCCCTATTTTCTGACTTGGACTAGGCCCATCTGCGCAGTAGGCTACTGAGCGAGTACGCGAATTAGGTATAAAAAAATATCTACGCAAGCTAGAGGTTAAAAATGACCTCGCGGGAGTCACTAAATGCAATGCAAGCGGAACAAGGTGATTTCCTCGTCGAAGGATCTTCGCAGAGATGACAAGCTAAAGATAAGCAACTCGCGCATGGGAGAGACTATTCTAGGAAAGACTCGCACGATGACGATAAGGTATACGACTTAATAAGGAGGAATACAAGAAAAAATCGCGCTTTATTAAGGTGGAGCATTCATTGTTCGCGGGAAAAAAATGTCCTTGGTGCAGTTTTGGTGGATCTTGACGAGAGGAATACTGAAAGATAACGAGAGATTCCGAAGACCGAAAAATAAAAAAAGAAGGGAGCGGAATAGAGAGAGGCGTCGAAAGGGAAGAATGGAAAAGAGAGAGTGGACGGCGAGGGAGGGAATGAGGGGCACAAAGATATTCGCGCGTTCGAGATCAGCTGGGCGTGCCCTGGATCACACACATGCCCGCACACCGACGCTAAAACTCGTTGTAACGTTTTCTTCTTGGAACGTGGAGAGACTAAAAGATAGAGATCCTTTATTTCACTCTACTAACCATAAACACATTCCAGGAAAGGGGCAATAACATTCACCAAATAGGCGATCCATGAAGTAGTCTGGCGAGTGAAATATAGACAAGAAGGGTGCCAATTGGCAGATGAGAGAAGGAGAAAACGGGATATAAGAATGAATTGAAAGGAGCATAAAATATCCTTTCGGATAATGATGCTACATTAAGCGAGTCCGACCGAACACAGATAGGAAATTAAGGGAACATTAACACAGGAGCAGCTGATACTGACAGTGAAATGGGCTAGAAACATGACATCGCTTTCATTCCAGAGTGTTGAAAATACCTTATTCGATGGATGACAAAATTCCCTGATTGCCACTGTCTCCAAAGAAAAGAAAAAAGAATGAGCTATTACTGAAAAACAGAAAGTTGTAAGGTTCTGTTACAGTAATGTAACAGTGGACGAGGATGATTTAATGACCATCGTTCCAGGCGAAAAAAATTAGCAAAACTTTACTCTACGCTTTTCTCCATTCGTGTAAAGGATCAACAGGCATATTCTGCTTTTAAAATATTTGCGAACCTAACTAATTACAATGATAACAATTGATTAGGAAGAGGGTACTCTTAGGAAGAGTACCCAATAACTTGAATCTACAACCTGAACTTTAAATCGTTAACTTGATAAATTATTACAACCAATGAATTCAAAAATAATTTCTCCAAAGATCGAACGAAGCTGAGGAAGTTGTTAATTTCAGTACATCTGGAATTGAATTACATGAAAGGTAGATAATTAGTAATCGAAAGGTTGAATTGCCTAGAAATTAAATAAACTTCCGGTGATATTTGCGTTTTTAAAGCTTCCATGGAGGAGCTAGTATGCAAAAGAAGACCAGGAGAAGAATATCAAAGAAGTACATAATGGGGGGAAGGAAATATCATCGGGGAACAATGAATCGTTGAATGGTAATAAAATCGCACTTTTAACGTCCATCTAATTCAAAGAAGACTTTCCTCTCCGCTTAAGCGTTTTCAGCTCGACCCCTGCGTCTTTCAACTTGCCGCTTCGATTGGAGTTCACATCGAAATCCCCACGACTACAATGCACTCTCCCATTGAGACGTGATGAAGCGCTCCGGATGTTCAAATCTGCCTGATTACGGCGGAGAAATCACATCGAAAAACTCGTTAGCATTGAATTGGGAAAGAGGTAAGGAAATCTACTTCCGGAAGTTACGAAATAACCTTTCGTAGAAATGGCGAAGAATTTACATTTTGCCAATTCCGCAGCCTCTGGTGACCAAAGAGTTTTTGAACAAATTAAGAGAGCCAAGGGAAAAGTAAGAGCAACAATTCTTGGAAGTTTTACCTTCAGAATCATATTAATTTACGAATTATTTTCAAAAATTAGATTCTGTATTCCAATCTAGTCACCACGGTTTTCTAGGTGTATGAGCTACTATGCCTGTCTCAACTTCTTCACTGCTTTTCATATTTATCCCCAAATCTGTTACTATTCCGTGATGTTTCTCTTTCTTCTTTCAGACTACATTTTTAACTAAAATTTCACTCAAAATTTCCTACGCCAATCCGAGTGAGGGAACCGACAAAAATTTCTTCACAATTGTAATCTACCAGTATCCCAAATGTTGTAGTTTATAGCTATATAGCTTTGTGAGCTTATAAAAGATCACAAAGAACGATAGAAGTATTGTACGCATGAAACACTCGTTTATCTCGCTGTAACGCGACTCGTTTGTCTCACTAACGACTATTGAGAGAACGAAAATTAATCGTCTCTCGATACCCATTTAAATTTGCGCAGGAAAAACAGAACTTGAATTATGAAGGATCTTGATCTCATGTTTTCCTGCTCTATAACATGGCAAAAACACTCTCTGGTAAGCACGCTAGTGATGTCCGGCTGGTGGACAGAAGATCAAGAATTTATCATTTGTCTTTCACCTTTTCCAAAACATGATTGACATTGCACGTTGCGGGAGAAACATCCTCTGCGGTCAATATTCCATTATCATCCGATCGCAGCGTGGGTGAAACCCGACCACGGACACATCCTCCGTGTCACCTTTTTCCAAACCTCTACACCTTCTATTAAAAGACGACAATTCGGTGGTATTCCCTACCACCAACGTACGTGAGGTCCGTAAGGAGCCAAAAGAAATAAAAAAGCAATCGCCGCGAGAGAGTGGAGGTCAGTTGGGGAGTGGGCTCACCTACTCCCCCGCTTTCGAAACCCCAACACAATCGACGGCCGATAGAGGTAACCGCAGCGGACTTTTCAACCCTCTCATCCGTTATTAGTATTGCAAACACGTGACATTCGAATGGAAAGGGATGGACAAATTTCGTCCCTGAGAATGAGAAACAAGAGCTCCGAAACGACACATCTCGCTCGTCTTCTTGTAGGACCCCCCGAACGAAAAAAATGGATGGCCGCAAATCCTTTCGAGCGTGTTCTCCCTCTGCTAAATCACTCGATTCTGTGCTCTGGACTTGAACGTCGGAGGAGAAAAAGGCAACCTTGAAATGTTACGAGAGATCACTGCGAACCCATGGCACGTGCATCAATTTTGTCTGGCACTTACGCCGAAACCTAAGTTTCTCTTTTTGATCATATTGTCACGACGAAGATTAGAGATACCGGCCTGAATTCCTCTTGGCCAAACGGCAATTTTTCCACTTGGCTTAGAAAGCTTCCTCCTCTGAAATAACGAAATACCAAGGAATATGCTGTGCGATATTCGTCGAACGGAACACTACATTAATGAACCTTAATGATTATGCAATTTCGCTAGCGGTTTCTTCGACATTCTGTTTTGGAGGGGAGAACTAAGTGAAAGTGATTTATGTTTAAGAGTTTTCTTCACTCATATGGATTTCGGCCTCCCATTAAAGTCAGATTGCAAATGCAAAAAATTTCACATCGACTCATTAAGGCGAAGAATTCATTTTCTTGCATAATCAGAGTTCGATAACGGCATTTCCGGTATGATAGTCTCAAACATAATGCCTCCATAAAGTAAAACACCCTGCCAGTTTGTTTTGATTGAATAAATTTTTTATGATTCTAGTTTTATAGTATTGAAACAATGATAAATTCGCGAAGGTTAATCAAAGGCAAATTATAAAAGAATTCAAACGAAATTGCAATGTAGATATAGTATATGATAGTTATATAATAATAGCCTCTCCCTAGGTAATATTTAACATTTTCACAGACTACCTCCAACTAAATTCAGCTTTCGATCAAGATTTAATCGATATTCAACGCAGTAGTGTTACTTAGGCGCCAGAAAAAAAATCAGGTGGCCGAAAGTGATAGGAAAGATTTACGTCTAATCTCTATTTCAACGATAGTATATTTTGATAACATTTTAGAGTAAAAATGCGTATTGTTTTCAAAAAAATTAATTACATTTACAGATTTTATTAAAGAAAGAAAAAATACTAAGATTTGGAATTAATAAACTATTGCGAATAAAATCACCAGCTACTGATCACTTGTTTATAAATAGTCAATATCGCTCAGAAAATGGTATATAATGGGGAATTTCTTCTCCTAAAAAATAGGCCGCAAGAATTCTGAATATACCGAGTCACAAGGGGCCGCATTAGAATTTAAAAGCCGCCGCATGCGGCCTTAGTTCCTTTCTGATATATTCCCACGAAATGGCCAAACAAAATATTCATCCAGTCGGCATGATCAATGACCAAATGCCCCATTCAACATGGAGACGGGTCATACCACTCCCGTATCAGACGTCATGCTTCGGTCTTTGATTGGACCCGCTCGATCTGCAGAGGAGCTAAAACACAGCAACACATGTGTTTGCTACCGATCGGCCGTTGGAGCGTGACCCGTCCGGAGAAGGCGTGTCGATGCGAAGGCGAGTTCGCTTTTGAGGGCAGCGCTGCCCTTCCTCCCCGCCGAGAAATGACCTCTCTGTGCTGCCGTAAACCGGTATTGTTACGTGAAGACCGCGAAATGGACCGGCTCCGCGAGTGAAAATGCGAAGAGGGCGGAGACTTCATTGTGATGGAGGAGAGCTCTCTTAAGAGGAGATCACGGAGGGTGGAGCCACATTCTTTTTCATGCTTAATACGTCTGGAAAGTTCTGGATGGAAATCTGTACCCAGTTAGCGGCGGCCGTGGGGGCCAAATTTTACTCTCACTTAACGGCTCTCATGTTTTCACACGCACATTCCTTCTTTCCGTCGGAGCTGAGAAACTTTTATTACGCGGAGTGCATTCAAACTTCTGGCAAGTGTCATGTATTTCCCGCTCCAGTTAAAGAAGTAATGAAGAAGGTTCGACTAAAATGTCATATAGTCTGGAAGTCAGTTGAACTTGAATGATGTGATTTTATTGTAAAATATTTTTAAGCAAAGGCTAATTTTCCCAAGAAGAAACGGACATGAAAAAAGTCTGACGGAACTGGGACTCGGACCCGGGTCTCCCAAATGCCGGTTGGTTGTTCTATCCATTGAGCTATCCCACCAGAACAATTCTCCATGCCGTTTCGGAGACTTTTTAGGTATATTTTATTTAAAGACTAATTTGGTTTTGCATAACATTTGTATGCCTCCTAGTTGAAACGGAAATTCACCATATTTCATATTATTGACACACTAGCCTTCCATGTGCAGTCACTGGACATCATGGCCTTAAGATGCTAGTGCGATCTTCAGTTATAAAACTTCTTAAAGAAAAACTCTCAAAAAAAACTTTTAAAAAACTTAAAAAATAAAAATATAAAACTATAACTTATAGTTATAAATATAAGATCTTCAGTTATAATTAGGCTTGAGTATTATTCTACTTTCCTTAGTGGCAAGAACTCGGGGCGTTTTCACTCAGTACTTTCATCGTGGACCTCCACCAAGTAACCTCCCCGTTGTTTTTTTCCTAAAATTTGCTGAGAAGTTGCATTTTGTTGTTGTACATCTCTACGATTTTCACGGGATTCATATTCTTAGTATATAATCAATCTTATATTATACCAGACAATGTAATAATTTCCTACATTTTTAGTGTAATCTTTTTCTAACCATGGCTTACCCGCTAATTTTATGAAATTTAAATCGCATCGCCAATTTGTGAGCGAACTTTCGCCAGGTAGAGATTACAGATGACCTAACAAAGCAAGAATAATGTTTCTCGGGAAATAAGGAAATAATTATCTAAAAATCCTGTCGAGCGTAGAAAATGAAGTACGAGCTGAATTCCTTCATCGCAAGCGGTATTTCCGAACCTTGGATGATGTTCCAATTAGGGAGGAATCGGTAATTAGTTGACCAATCAGAAAGTGGGTTATTATTTAATACCAAAATCACAAGATTGACTATTCACGTCCCATTGAAGTTCGCCATGAGCAGTTTTTTCCATGAGCGACTCGATTGGTGATCTGAGATCGCTACTCCTGAATCTGAGCTCTAATTGATTATCTTCGGAGCTGCTCATTGAGTACTTCGCTGTAATCAACCCCGGATTTTCAGCGCATTAAGTATTACGAACCTTTACGGTACAGCGGTCATTGAGATGACGTTTATGGAGTAAGACGGTCAGATAGCCGTGCAACAAATGTCAAAGTTGAATGTTGCACGGCAGAGATAAACAGGAGTGAAGCAACGACGCGAAAAACTAACGCGGAAACAAGCGTTGCGGCGTAAAATGTTACCGACGCTAATGAAGTCAAAGCATACGGTAAAGAGCAAAAGCTCCATTTTTGCTTTTTTCCGCTGAAATCTAAAGTGACCGCTTTCGCTTCGACTATGCGCCGAGATAAATGAGGGAAACATTATTTTCTTTTCTTGGCTCCAAGTGCCTCTCTTGAGATCAACGTACCTGCTGCACAGCGCCACAAACGGGTGTAGTAAGAAGCACAAGAGCCGATAAGGTTCCTGGCTCATTGAGACAATTTATTATCAACGATTGGAATCAATACCAATTTGAAGTGTCTGGAAAATTGAAAATAGATACCAATTCGCAAACAACGGCTTAGAAGTTTTAGAAGGGAATGATAAACTATAAGTTAAAACTAGCAAAAAGCAGGAAGCAAAATTACTATTTTATGCCTATTTGCAAGGACATGAAAACGGAAAAGTTTAAATGAATGAGGCATTGAAAGGAATTTATTTCGCTCCGGTGGAACTGGGTTGCGAGTTTTATAGCAATCATATAGCTCGAATGCATTTTATAGATTAAACGAAGGGATAAAAGTATCTGATGAAATTTTTTTCGATCAAATCTTATTTCAAATTCTTAAAAGCTTTATTGGGATTAGTGGAGAGTGACGATTTCAAATTGAGGTAATGCTTTTAATGAAGAAAACCTGAATTTCGATTTACTTATGCAAGTTGCCTAGCGTGAAAATTCAACAAGATGCAGGAAAAAATTTAGTATAGGATAAACAAACCCGAATATAACAATATGCTTCTACAGCGAAGAACATATTCCATTAAAATAATAATTCATTAAAATTGGCACATCACACTTAAGGTAACATTTCCCTCAAAGAATTATTGCTATGTCCAGAAGCGATTTAATTGGAATTCAATCACCACGGAGAACGATTTCCTTTCAAATAACATATATTCGGTGCTTGCAGGTTATTTATATCCGATAACACAACGTGATTTGAAAGTTGAGTCATGAACGAGTTTTTCTCAGCTTCGGCCCAAGTGTGAAAGTAAGAATCGATTCGCTCGTATAAAGAGTATCTGAATCGCCCTGTCTTTATGCGCACGGTCAATCCCCTTTCGCGGCTTTCGTAACAAAAAGTTACGTCAACCAAAACTTTACGAGCCGATAGCAGAATGATATTAAATAAGAATATTTCGCTGCAGGTTGGAGCAAACAATTGACGAGGAGAACAAATGGGTTGTCACAGCAAATTGAAAACACCTTCAAACAAGGGAACGCATAGAAAATATTAATGAATTCGCTTCAGATCATGTCCAAAGTCAAGCTTTCTCAATCAGCAAAACTTTCGTAATCTTTTAGTCTGTGTGTGTTTAACAGAGTAATCGAAAATAATTTTTGAAAAGTGCAAAAATGCCAGAAAAAGAATCCTAAGACTTTTCGTTTTACTGAAACAAATTGTAAAGACATTTAAAAATTATACATTCAGTCATTAAAAGTTTATACTGGTCGAAGTCAAGCTTTTGCGGCAACTTCCACTTAGTTAGAATTTCTAACACTCGAATATCTCCTCAATTTTCTTTTGGGTTCCCACCGCAATGGTTGTTCTTGTATGACAAGAATTTCGCCTACATTCCAATTACCGTCTAGGTACGGAAGATGAATATAGATTACGTATCTCTCTTCTTTTTTCTACATCTATTCCATCGAAACTAAATGGTAGTACACATGCGCAAAATCGTTACGAGACCAGGGCAGTTTCTCGCATAAACGACGGAGTATTTTCCGCATCATTGAAAACGTAAGGCTATTCAGATTTCCTTGCAAAACTCAACTATCCGAGGCGAAAATGAAAGGTAGTAAATCGTCTGAGCAGCGATTCGAGCGGACCGATAACAGGGATCGTGAAATGAGTCGTTACATTCTTCCGCCATCTTAAGGGACCATGACCACGACCATGTCGAAGAAAAACATTACTGCGGCGAGTTAATTATCCGGAGTCTTTAAGTAGAACGGTGTCAGAATCGAAGTAGGAGAAAGAAAGGCCTCCTTCGTCCATTCCGCGACAAATTACTCGTTTCGCTTTGGGAAGGAGAATGGACGGGGACAATTACGGCGGAATTTACTCATCAAACCTTAAAAATGAAAACGTGAAACTGGTTTGAGAGGAAACCAGAAGAAACCTAAGCCCGTCTTAAAATTCATGGTCATCCGCTTAGAGATTGGCGTGATATGGGAGCGATGTTGTCTACAAGGTACCTTGAAAATAAAAGTATGCTCTGAGGAAGGCGAGTGCTGATTATTTTTGTATTGCGTGGAACAATGATGAATACATTAAGTGTTAAAATTATCTTCTCGGTTTGTACATCCGTGTTGGTCCCTATTAGCTTTTATTGGGTTGCTGCAAACATTTTGCATTTTTAAAGCGTGGAATTTCCACTCCGTTGGAGCCGAACTGAAGGAGAGCTTGCCCAAGTGACAAAAAGAGCTCAGGGAGGGGACAGAAGGAGCAAAGAAGAGGACAGTGTTTGAAAAAGACACGAAATATCAATGCGGTTGAGCTCAGCGAATGAGTCGTGAAGATAAATAATTTTTGAGCAATAACTGCGGAAATAACGACCTTCGAGAACGTCTTCGAAATGCGAACTTGAGTTAATGTGACGGATAAAGATTTGGATTCTTGGTAAATAATTCCAATGCATACCATGATACGATTTTTTTAAGTGATCAACTTCAAAAGCTTCATTTAACTAATGTTTACAGAGTCATTTATCTTATTCCAAACACTTCTCATTCGATTAATTCAAATCTTATGTTCTCTCTGGCTATTTAAATAAATAAAAATTTTGTGGTTGAGCTCAGCGATTGGGTGGTGAAGATAGATTTCCTTATAATCTTTGAGCAATAATTGCAAAAGTAATGACCAGTTCTTCGAGAACGTCTTCGAAATGCGAACTTGAGTTAACGTTACAGATAAAGATCGGATTCTTTGTAAATATTTCAATTAATTACCATGATACGCATTTATTTTCAGTGAACGACTCCATAAGCTTCATTTACCTAATACCAACAGTCCTTCATGTTATCCTAAAACTTCTCATTAGTTAAGATGAGCGACCACTGATGGCAGAATACATTCAGCAAAATACCACAACCATCAAAAATCTAGACAGATATTTGATGGCTCTGGTGACGAATTTTGCTGAAACTTCTCATTATATTAATCAAAATCTTATATTTTCTCCGGCTATTTTAATAAATAAAAATAAAAATTATTACGACTGATAAGACCAAACGTGCGTAGCAGGGACTCACTTGTGCCTGCTTTAATATAATTGGTTCTGGTCCTACCGTTTCTTCCACTCAGCCTTTGTTTAAGCAATATTTGCAATGAAAATCAGAGTTGGCAACCGTGACATACACTTCTCACTGTAAACGGTCGATTAATCGTATTCCGTCAGATTTTCTCGGTGTCAACCTGAACCAATCTTCAGTAGACAGTCTTCGCATTAACATTTGCGTCGTGCAGGAAATGCTGGCCGAGTGCTTTCATCTCCAGATTTACAGACCGAACTAAGCATGGTGACTAATTATGTCGTCACCCCTTTTTGTCCATCCGTCAATTTTATAGGCGCTGAGAACCTCTCATTTGCGAGGTGTATCTTCCTGACGAAGAAAAGAATTGCGAGATGTTTCCCAGTTGGATTATTAATGTCTTGTCACGCTGCTGTCAGTTTCTCTCTCAGTGATGAACAACGTATCGTTCATACGACGTCAGCTCATTTTCCACTCGCCAAACAATTATTCAAAGATGCATGGTATCATTTAATTCAAGTACGCCTAACATAATGGATAAATGACAAAAAAGGACAATGAATCCCAGGGTCTTCGGGAGCCTATCGCAGACGCGTCCGGAGGCATTAGCGCGGAATGGGAGACACCCGAGTTCAAGGCTATTTTGAGGAATGTCGCGCGCGCAATAAAGCCTACGCCCCTGGAAAGCAGCGATAACCAATTAAATCCTCCCACAATGAAAAAAATGTGCTTTTCTCATGAAGGGAGACTCGAGTTTTCGGAGATCCCGTGGGAAACACCTTTATTTCCTTTTTCTACGACTCTCTTGGGGGGAAAAGAAGCCGATGGACATGCAAAAGGTATCGGAGAGCGAGCTGAGGGCGGAGAGTGTTTGGTGCGGGTGGTTGTCGCTTCGAGGGTGGAGTGGCTGTGTCGGTGGAGGCCATGAGGGCGGAGAGGCAAGGACAACATGAGCGGCGCCACATGCGGGGGCGTTCTGTTGGTGATGTACAAGAAAGAACAAGGGGAGAGGGGGAGGTAAGAGGCGCCGCCAGTGATGGGAAGAACGCGTGGGAGTGGGAGGAGGGTGAGTGTGGTGGGAGGAGAGGGAAATAAAAAGTGTGCGCAACGGCCGCGTGTGCCGTCGAGGGCAGCACCGGCGAGTAATGCGAGAGCCCGCCGCGGTAAATAAACGGCTTTCATGCGAACAAAGAAGGCCTTGATGAATTTGAACGTCGTATCCCGCGCAATTACTCAGTGGTTTCGAACCGTACGACACGTACCCTTATTCCGCACTGATCCAAAGCAGCAAGAGTTTCACTGGACAAATTCGGTTCGTAATCCCCTTGGATCCATTTTCTCAATCATGATCCGTAATAGTATGTATTACTTTAGTAGTATTGTTAAAAGTGCTTCGACAGCTTAGGTAATTTCGCACGTAGGCTCCCACCGGGAATCGATCCCAGGACCGCGTTCACCGAAGTCGAACGCGTTGCCCACTTATATCCCACGTATCCGGGCCCCCCTATGAATTACTTTAACGTGTGCACTTATTTTGACCATAAAACGGAAATTAAACCAAGAAAATGCTCTAAATGATAGCTATTCTTGTTATAAAAGTGGTAGTGGGGTAAAGGAAAAGATTAACATCCTCCGCTATTAAAATTTCTGTCTTCTACGAGGAGTATCATCACTGAACATGAAGTTTACCGATACGTTCATTCGTTTGCAATGCAAAATGATGATCGGTAGATATGTCTCCATACTCGGTGATGCAAAATAATTTCTTTTTGAATCTAAGCGTAAAAGATTTCTGATGGATACTGGGAGAGTTGAGCATGGAGCTCTCCTGGAGTTTGTTTACAGATACTAAGCAGTCCTATATCAAATATCTTTCTTCCGTTGAGATGGAGCGATGATACGATAATTTAAATCTCTCCGCAATTTTTGAGACGATTTGTTTGATTTCCAAATTAATTATTTAATATCACTATCCCAGAAAACCGTACTAATAACGAAACTTCAACAAGATTCGTCGCGAAGGGATTTTCTCTCATAGGGCCAAAGAGTTATGTTCCAAATATGGATTTATGAGTGATTAAATTAGAATCAACTTCCTGGATCATGATTTTGTCGCAGGAACGCATTAAGGAACAAGGAAAAGTCGAATTTTTACAAATCACAATATTTACTGGAAGAGGACCACTTCGTTTCGACTCGTCGAGTCAACATCAGGTGTCATTCTGATTCACCTGATGATGCCTTTCAGTCGAAACCATGGTCGTGTTCCGATAAATATTGTGGTTTGTGAAAGTTAAACTTTTCCTTGTTTCTTCAGTGTTTGAATTTGAATTATTGAAAATGAGAACTATACGCTGAAGAAATACAAATTACAGCAATGAAAATTGGATACGGGGTCATAAGTTTGGTATTTCAATTCCACAACAAAATCTCTCCAATATTTGTCAACTTAAATTAACTTTTATTATTATTTTATTCACTTATTTACATTGAAGTTGGGTTAAATGGAAGAGGAGACTATAAAGTCTCAATTTTGCCCAAAATAAAGAGGTTATTTATTTAAAGTTTTAGTTTTTGACAAGTTCCGCTAGAAGAGAAAAAGATAAATTGTTCCATTCAAAGACAACGGGATACCATGTCCGATAATTGTCAATTTTGCTTTGGTAGTTTCAGCATTTAGTAGCATCTGAATTGAAGATAAATACTCGCTACAACTTTATTCGGGATATCAGAATCGAATTTCCAAATTCTTCTTTTTCATTCATGCCCTTTCATGCTGAGAACGGAATTAATTCCCTGATTCTTAAAAAGTAGAGAGGATTATTTATGGACCCGCGCCAGTGACGGATTTAATTGGAGGGGATAAATTAATGAGTGAGCAGAAGAAAGGGCGGAGGACTGCAAAATGGAGGGAGAGGAATGAGGAGGAGAATGATGGGCGAATAAGAATAATGACAATGGGAAGAATCCTAAGGGAGCCTGAGACAGATGTGGGAGTGGAGGCAGAACACGCTAGGTACGGTCGTCTAGGAAACATTAAGACGGCGCGCTATATAAAACCCATTCATCATCTGGACTTTTATCCGGAGAATAAACAGTGATTATCCATGGGCGTGGGCGTTTTAAGTCTCCCACGCTGTGCTCGGCCATTTCCGCTCATTTTGGTGTCTGTAAAATTTCATGCTCACACCAAACGCGTCCAAAAAGCCTGTTATTACGTAGCGGGCTACCTTCCTTTTCTGCCGAATAATCTTTGCAACCCTTACGTAATTTGGACTCTGCGATGTAATGAAAAACTGCGGAAAGCTCTTGTCGTTAACGGATCGCATTTTATGTTAGAGGTTCTGGATAGGTAAAATCTCTTGGGCAAATAACATTTTTGGATTTTCGTAGAGAAGAATCAGCCAAGTATTTACCATAAGAAATAACATATGCTTTAACTGTTAATAACAACAAGAAAACAGCGAAAATTAATTCAAATTTGAGGGAGTGTTAATTACTAACATGTTTTAAGACCTAGAAATGAGGTTTACTTCCAAAATTTAATAAAAATCCTTGGAAATTTTGCGCAGTTTATATAGCTTTAAATTATCAGCAAGAGGAAGGAAGTGCTGCGTGATGGGGTTATGATGCAACTTACACCTTCAATAATCTGATTTCAGAAATAATCGCTACAATTTTACCCTCGAACATCCTTTAAAAATGAACTAGTTGTTTGAGAGGCAGATAAACTTCGGATGAAAAAAGCCTTACTTCGAATTTAGGATTGGATTCATGAAGTAGATTGTATGTACAGTTAATGATGGTTTGAAATGGTTGACTCTAGGATCATCTTTTTCGCCATCACCGACGAAGTACGGTGATTACCTCAATTTCTGACTCCTCCACATCGGGTTTTCCCTTTAATCTTCATGAAATTGCCGAGGAAAACCTTCCCCCAATAAAGTCCTTGGATGGATTTTCCCCGAATGCCGAGTCTTTTTACGTTCTAAATGATATAATTCAGAAGTCGTTCTTCTTTCGAGGCGGTTATCCGCTGCTCTTGATCTATAACGAGGAACATCCAACCAAGTAACCCCATTCCACCACACGAGCGGACACAATGGCCTTGAATACCACGCTTCGAACCAAAGGTAATTATCTCATTCAAAATACCCGCATACGAGGAAAACAAGTGAACCCTATTGGCCTTTTCACTGATACACGATGGAAACTAGACGGAAAATTCCGAAATTTTGAACAAAGAAATCATTGAAGTAAGCATTCAATGTCTCACTTTTCACTTTCTGAACGATCCTTAATCCTGTGATAACGTTTTGAAGAAGTCGTTAGGACTTCCTTACCTGTAATTTGGTATGTGAAAACCATTAACTCAATCATTACCACGAAAAATGCATTCCAATTCTTAGACAATGTTACGCAGCATATTGTATCCGGAATAATTCCTCTTATCGACGCAAAGACTTAAAAAAGCTCTAATACATTAGAAATTTCGAGAATAGTACTCGGAAGGAAGATATATTTCACGTGTCTACTTTGTCTATGTTTGTCTATATTTTTACCTTGCAAGCCGCCTTTCGGCGTGTGGCAGGGGGTGCATGCACCATACTTTGATCGGCAAAGAAGAGGATAGGAGTAGACATTATTCTAAAGAATTAAAATACCGAAACTCAACGCCATTCTAAAGCCCAGAAATCTTTGGATTAACGCGTGGATTAGTATTACTTAGAGAAAAATGGAGTCCATAGAGAATCAATACCGAATTACACGCAGCTTTTACTCGATTAGTAAGTTCCGCACGATTATGAAAGATTTAAATTGATCTAATTTTTATAACTAAGATAAAAAGTTTAGAGAATTAACGCATGCCTGAAATAGAACATCGATTTTGCCATATAGTAAATGTAGCTCGGAAAATTCAAGCTTAATATGGGTAAATCTTATTTTGTTTGAAACAAATATCTTCCGAAATGAACTTTTACATCAAGTATGCTTAACTCTTAGAACAAGCAAAAGTGTAAAAGATGACCGTTAACATAGCGAATCTTTATTTAGTGAAAATATTGTGTGTGTGAAAATTTTCATGGATATTTAATTATTATTCGGCATCAACAAACCGTTTTCGCTTAAGCAGTAAACATTTAATTTCCAGAAGCGAGAAATGATTTCATAATGAGTATCAGTTTTACACTGATAAGATTCGTGAGATTTTGGAATTCTGGAGCGCAAGTCCTAATTTCTTCGGATATTTTGTAATTCAATTGACCATATGACGTAGAAAGGGGCAAGCAAGGGGCATACACTACCAATGAAACAGAATGGGGATAACTGAATACGACGGCCGTATTCAAAATACACTTGCCTCGTCGATTCAGTGTTCAAGCAGAAGGATCGGGCGTTGAAATCTCCAGCTAAAGGCATTCCACAGGGAGCTTTCCCACATGAAAGGTACCGCACGAAACTCTCATTTTCCACAAGGCGAGAATTTAGGTAAAGGGAGCGGACGTGTTTTGGGTCCTCAGTGCCTCTTTCTTTCGGTGACACTTGCCTCACATGGGAATTCGTTCGCACATTGCCTTTCTCCCGGCAGAGGCGACACGAAGCGATCGCTAATGGAACTGCTCGAAGGGAAGTCGCAGAAGAAACGGGGAGGGAAATACAGTGATACAGATTGAATTTGATAGGAAGAGAAAGTAGGAGGTAATGGTAAGAGGTTTTAAGAAGACGCTTACAGGAGAAAAAGGATGAGGGAGGAAGTGGGGCAAGTTGGAGTGGCGTAGAGAAGGGGCGGCGTCCGGAAAATGAGGGAGGGGATTCACGGTCGGTTACACTCCTAACGCATTCTTTTTCAGAGTAAGTCCGTGTTTATCTACACCCTATTCTTCTCTTCAAATTTTATTTTTAACATATCCGAGAATTCCTTCAGAACTTATATATGTAACTCGATTTTCAACCACCAAGGTCAAAACCAGGGTTGATAGTAATGATATAAATAAAATATTGCCCATTTTTTCCAGTTAAATCAATTCGACACTTGACAATAAGCGAATGACCCCTTAAAATTAAATTAAGATATTGGGACCGTTTTTTCCTGCAATCTTCTTTACTTTATTAATTCATTAATAATCCTATTTTTTGCAATGAAAAATAATATGACAATCCAGGATTCGACAAAAAAAAATTCCGTAATGCCTCCTTTCCTGGTAATACATTGGAAATGTATAGCATCTCATGGTTATGATGGTATGATTGAAAATAGGTTTAAAAATTTCTGCTTCACAGATGATTAAAATTAAACTCTTTACATAATTTTTCAGCTGAACAAGAACTACTACATTTACATTCTTGTGAGAAACACAAGGATTAAATATTGATAAATACTCACATTTACGTAGGAGTCGTATAGCTGAATTATAAAGAAATATCATAGGAACCAGAATATGAAAAATCATTTAAAAATTTTTCTATGATAGAGGAAGAAAATACACTGTCTTCTTAGAACTGATTTACTAAGTATTTTTTATTAGAAACAAAGGGCTTTTTATCAAGTTCACAAAAGTATTTTAAAAAGTAACGTCGATTTCATACTAAGTTTTATACCAAATTGATACAGACCTCTGGAGTAAATATCAATATAATTTGAGTTTTTGTTTTGCTTGAGCGATCTTCTTAATCTTTTCTGTCTGTAATGAAATTACTAAATGAGTAAGGCCTACACCAGATCGAGAGATTGGCGAATTGTACCATAATTAGGTTCGGGGTGAAACATTCCAATTAAAGATACTACCATAATTACGATGCCTTTACTTATATCGTATAGAATACGATATATTTAGATTTAACGGATAATCGATGGATCGCTCTGGTTTGAGTTTCTTGAACAGTTGCTAATCGAAGCCGTCGATATGAACATCTTTATCTTGTCCCCTTCCAAAATCGCAATCAGATCGGAAGAGCATCGATATGGTTTTAACACCTATACATCATCTGTCGCCCCTCCGTCTTTCTCTCCTGACTTCACCACACGAACGGTGGCTCCCTCTCACATCTTTCTTTCCCCCGAGTCGTTTTTCATCCCTGCTTCCCCATTCAAGAGTCTCTCTTGCATCTGATGTGTATTGGATGCCGAGTATCGCATAAATAAACAATTCGAACATTTTAAGAGCGCTATTCAACCGATACGACATGAGAGAGCCATTATTTTAACCGCTCTCACGCCCGCAGATCCTTTTGTCGTCTTCTTGCCCTTAGAGGACTTTCTTCCGCAGGGGTAAAGAACCGCCGCCGCCGATCTCGTCCGCACGAAAGGAATCCTCCACAATACCAAAGGTAGACTCATCATCCGCCGACTCGATTGCGGCGGAAGCAAAAAAAAATCCATCCACTTTTAACAATGAACTCGGCATCGAGAGAGAGGCTAGAAATGAATAAGAAAACTTCATACGAGAACGATGAATCGCCAGGAAAGTGAAAGGAGGCCGTGAAAGCTTGTCTGGAAGGAGCAACAAATGCATAGCACATGAAACGGCTATTGATCATAATATTCACGTGGAATATGATCCATGGAAAGCGAAAAGAGCTTAGTGCACGTGTGTAGAAACAGAATAGTCACCTTTTAACTCCTCTTATGCTCTCCAATGAATGCCAACCGCCTATTTATTAGAATGATACGATTTTTTGGATTAGATAAGTATGTGATTCATCTTAATGAATGATGCTTTAATTTTGAATACTTTATATTTGTATATTTGTTTTTCTTTGCTTTTGTATATTTTTCATCGAGTATTATCAGAGCATAATAATTCATTTTTGCGACTATAGGAAAATATCGTTCATCAGAATATCAAGGCTGGTTAATTTCTCTTCTCGGGATTCGAACCCGGGACCTTGATGTTGGAGCGCTAGTAAGCTAACCACTCAGCCACTACGGCCGGTCTTAGATAGAAATTATTAGAAATGTTGAAAAATCATAAGAAAAAAGTTGTTTATATTTGATGGACAATTAGAGTAGCATGATAAAGCAGTAAAGATTATGGGGTCTGAATATAGAGAGTTTCACCAAGTAGTCCATGAAAATACTTGAATTTTTAGCTGGTTTCCAAAGGGTAGCAACAAGAAAGTAAAATAGAAAGTAGAAGTGATCCACTTTTCCTCACTTGTAAGGAAAATATTCAAACGTTTTCTGGGTGAAACTCCAATAAAATTCGAATAAGCTCTGGTGTTCCGCTTGAGCATTTCCTGCTGATATGCACATTACAGACAAGATTACGGATTCAAAATAAGCTGTTGGCATGGATTAGGAAGAAATCGCCGTCATGAGTTGAAAAATATACAAGACTGATGTCATTATTGCCTACTTTTCCAAGCAAGCAATATCTGATGGCTTTAGAGCTGGCTGGGAAATGAGAATCATAAAGCGGAATGCAACGCATCGGTGGAAACAAGGAATATGGCAATGAAAAAATAGGAGCGTTCGGTAAAAACGAGTTGCGGATATATTTTTGAGAGAATTGCAAAATAGTTGCGAACACTTTCTACGGGATGTTGCGAATGGACAAAACGAGATTGGGAAAGTGCTACCAATTAATATGTCAAGTATAGCATATACGAAAAGCTTATAATTTTTGGAAAAATATTGAAGTTAAAATTTCAGCTTAAAACAAAGATGTAATGGTTTCATGATAATGTTCGTATATCCGTATCCAAACTACTGCACTTCTTATCATGCCTAGTAAACCTCGTTCACTAATCCAAGATTTCGATTCCTAACGGTTAAGGGGTCTGACCTTCGGGCAGAATCTTCTGCATTCATTATCGCCGTATCGTCCAAAAAACTGCATTACTTTTTCTCTTCGGATTATAATAATTACCTTGTTAATATTAGTTTCGATGATTTGATTTTTAAAGAATCGTTATGTGATTGTTGATGGTAAATTTCGATTGTATAATTGGAATATAAAAGACGCGAAGGACATGGGATTTGTAATAATGAATCTATCAATAATTTACCATATTCAAAATTGCCTCAGAAAATCTTTGCCTTAGTAATTGCAGACACAAGGGGTTTGATGGTGATTATGGATTAGACGGGAGATTCATGTGAGGATTAGCTCTAATTAAGGTTCATAGAAACTTTACGAGAATAATATAGCAATTTAACATGGTACAGTTGCCATTCTATGTAAGCATTGTTCCTTCCTATTCTCCTAAGACTTGCTTGAGACGCAATAACACCATTCCTCGTCAGTGGTAGCGGTGGACGACATATTTGGTATATGTGCGTTGCAGCAACTAACCAGCAGTTTGAATATCGCCGTAAACAGATTGACGTCGTGATGTTCCGTATACACGTATTTTAAAATATCTTTTCAAATGGTCATTCGAAGCTCTTAAGGTCGCAAAAAAATGGCTGCCTTGCGTCGATTGTTGCGAGAGAGTGGGTATTACCGAACGACCTTATAAAGCGGCTCGACGAGAGGAGGGAGGCGTCGGGGAAGGACGGGCAAAGGGAAAGGACTCAGGGAAAGGAAATAAAAGCGTATACCTATTATCATTTGATCGTAAAAAAGGAGATTAAGATCGACGATTCTGCACCGAGAAAAAAAACAACTGGTTCCGGGGAAAAGAATTTAAATAGAGCATCGGAAAATACCCCAATGTAATTGATCCATAAAATTAAAATGATAATTAACCATGATAGCGAGATAATAAAAAGTAATTCATAAGAAATGTCATTAATTAGGAAAAACGTAATCGTAGCTAAGAGCTAGTGGCGTGTTTGAGAATTTTATCCGATCTTCATAAAATAGTGTGAATTATGAAAATTTACAAATCTTTTACTTAACCATTCTTTTTCACTTTTTCTACGGGGCAGTTTTCGATGATTTTCGCCCCCCGGATTCGGATATGGCCCACTGGTTTGTACTGAGATTTCCAAACGGCCTTCCACGGTGTCTGGGCTCTTTAATATCGTCGCTCATTAAAAAAGTTAGCAGTATGGGCAACCACGTCAAAAATGTAGCAATCACGAAGATCATCGGGGATTTATCGAGCATGAGAGTACAAAAAGAAGTAATGATTACGTAGAGGATGAAAATATCGATGATTTCGTAATGTTTCTCCGAAATTACGTCGCGTTATAAAGACGCTCGATTTTACCCTTAGATGGTAATTTAAGAGGAATTACTCGATATTTTTTGTGTTTTGGGAGTAAACACTCCCATTCTTAAATTTCCAACGAAAAGATTTGTAGATATCTAAATCACGCAGTCCAAAATATCCTTCCTTAAATGACAGATAAACTTCTTTCAATAGGCGAGGGGAAAGTCGTTAGGAGTTTCAAGTATCATTAATTTCTGGTCACGAATACTGCCGATTATATGCTGCAGTTACTCTGAAAACAAAACTGCACTGTTTTCTAGAAAATGGTGAAATGGTAATTGCCAAAATGAGAGATCATTAGGTTCCAATTTAATAATCACAAAAAGTCTTTGAATGTGAGTACATCGCCCATGGATTGACAGGATGTTAAAAAAAATACGTAAAGCTATTTTATCGAACTGCTTTCGATAACTCATTTTCTTCGCAAACAGTAATCAGCAATTCTGGAAACTTTTCAAGCGAGGTTAACGGGGAAAAAATCACTAGATGAGGCAGACCGTCCGCAACGTGATTCGAAAATTCGAAAGGGATCGTTCAATGAGATTGAAGCAGCACTTCCATGGAAGATAAGAATCCCTAAGAAGCACGAGATCCACGTTCACTATATAAAGTTGAGACTGCAAACATTTCCTGAGATTGCCAACATCCCGTGATTTTTGCTCTTGGCACGCACGTAACAAGAGGGACACGGAGAAGGGATAAAGGAATGCTAATGGAAACACTATCGGAAAACATTAATCCAAACACTCAATCCTTTACTAAGGAATAACAAATATATAGAGGCATATCCTTTTGGTATGTCAACTTCTTGGGAGACGGCCGAGAGAAGTATCTGAATCGTCTTTCAAGCCGTATGGTATAAAATATTTCGTCGTCTATCAATTAACTTGGCAGCGATACAGCGAGAAATGCTAAGGTGTATGGGGAGACTAAATAAGGAATACATGTTAATGATAGGGAGAGAAGAAATTGGAAAAGTTGGTAAAATTGATCTATTAATGTTAGAGAGATGGTTGTACGAGATAAAAGTACTACGATAAAAATATTAAACTGTCAAGTCTTCAGTTAATTTCAACGGCGAGGCATAGATGGTAAACCTTTGGAGGTTTAAACAATCAGATACACGACAATAATCACATGATCTCATAACTTCAGTTGTACAAAGCAAAATGAAGATTAATAAATCAACATCTGAGAACCGAGCGATAGCATGTATATGAAAATTTTCCTGAGCATCTTCCACGTGAGAGAACAGATGCGACGGATTAATGAAACACGACAACGAACCTGCAAATAAGGCAAACGACGAAGTATCCTTTGAGACTGTTTAAAAAGCCGCGCGGTGGATATTGCTAGAACGATTTAATGTAGAAAGATATCGCGCTGATTATCTGCTGAGACGTCATCAGAGGTTATGAGGTAAACAGAGAATATGAGAGAGGGAAAACAAATGAACTGGAACGTGAAGTGGCCGTATTAGCAATGGACTGGAAGAAAACGAAGTGAGTGGTGATCGAAATGAAAAAGAGGGACAGGATTAAAATTACAGTGGGGAATTGAAGGAGGATATTGCAAGTGGAGGACCGTAAAACGCGCTCAAACGAGGGTAAGATAAAAGAGAGGGCACTTTCATAAGACAAAGGGCTCATGACTTCGAGAGGTTAGGAATAGACGGCTGTTTATGGGGAGGAGGGGACGAAATGTACGTGAATTATGAGGGAGCTAGCCTTGTTAAATATAAGGAAATGGCAGGAAATAAGAAGCGTAGAGTATGGTAGGAGAAAAGTGAGTGTTGCGCGCCAAATGGGAAGTAATAATGGTGAATTGTCGACTTTTCGCCCTACCTACGACTCTTTCTTTTTTCAGAGAAGATAATGAACATAAAAGAAGAAAGATGGAGACAAACAATCGGGAAAAATTGTTTCTTAGAAGAGGAATTGTTCCCTTTTCGCTGTAGGAACATAATACAAAGCTAATAATAAAATGAAAACGTCCTTATTCAGAGCGAGATAAACTTTCTAGCCTCTTCTCACATCTCTCCCTTTATAATTAAAGATAAATGATGTATTGTGTGTTGAACTTAAAAACAGCAATAAAAAAATGAAATGTTATATATAAAAAACAGTCTGCACTTATGAAAATATTCAAACCCTGCAGGAAAAAATCGATGGAAACGGACATGAGAAATCTATGAAACTTTCTTACGGTAACGAAAATTTAAAAATAGGGGGAAAGTAAAAGGAATCAACACGCCTAATTAAGGAAAAGGCAAAATAATACCCAATTCTTACAAACAATTCAGATAAGAGCAGATGTTGAATTACAAGAAGTAGGCAGTAGGATGTGATAAGACAGAAAAATAAAAAAACAAGGAAAAAAAAGAAGTAAATAGAGAATAACGAAGAAATATCGAAATAGCAACAAAAGTAATGAAAAATAAACACAAAAACAAAGTGAATAGTACTCAGTTAGAAACCAACGATCGCGTATCGTGAAGATGATAACAATTCATGGATGCAACACATCTCACGAAGAAGATAGTTTAACTGGAATATTTTCCAACAAAATGAAAAATTCTCTTCTTATTTCCAAATTTGTGGCAAGGTCTCATTTCACATCAAATATACGCGTTCCGATTTCTGGGAAATTTATGAGTTACGGCATAATTTTCATAACGTATGCCGTTACTCAAACCATTCCCCGTGCTATGCATTACGTACATTTAGCACTAAAATTAAGAAATTATAATTATTCGACCTCATATACGAGTACAATAGGTGGAGTACACCTTTTCAAACGGAGCACTAGACGATCAGGTTACGTGAGTAAAAGCAGGGAAACAGATGATTGGAATAGCCGATTTAAAATTGTTTGGTTTGCGATAGGCAATAGAGCATGAGCTTAAATATAATAGTGCATGTTAAATTATATATTCATAGTTCGATTAGCAGCAGAAATTTGCGGATGTGGATGTAGAAGGGCAACGAAATTTTATCGTTAATTGATTGAGGATCGAGAAGCTACGGTAAAATCAAGGAAGGGGATTTTCAAATTAAAAAGAAAGGACGGGATATATTGATTCAATGAAACTCAAACAGAGTGACCGGCATTATTACGATCGTGAATTACACCGATATCGTTGACTACAAAGTTACAAGAAATACAATCTTTTATTCATTTATTTTTCAACGCCTTCACAAACATCCATTTACTGGACAGTTGTGGGCTTAAACAATATCAGCGGAGGAACACACACAGCTATTCCCTAATACACACAACTACGCATTCCCTCGTGCTAGTGCTCCAACCCCGGGAGCACTGGCACGCTAACCACTCCGCCGATAAAAATATAGCCACAGTGAGAGATTCAGTGCCCAGCAAATACAGAAAATGAAGTATACGCATGAAAATGGAAAGCGGGAATGGAAAACTTCAGGAAAGCATTTATCAAGAGACCATTGAAAATACGTAATAAAAGAAAGGGAAGGTATCTGAGGCAAAATGATCGCAATAAGTAGGGTGGGAGGGTGTGCGAAGGGTGGGGTGCAGGGAAAGGAAGCACGAGGTGTGGGCAGTCGGCTACTTGCCAATAAACTGCGTCTCCTTCGCTATCTTACAAGGGAAATGCAACTCCCATCTGCAGACGCTCTCGCACGTCTTCTTGCCCATCCCACCGTCGTAACCAAGAGACACGGCTCCGTACAAGTTCCCAACCGCCGGTAGCGTAGCGCGTCCGACGCCGCATTCGAAAAATCTCGCGGTCAACGACACTTTTATGAACCAGAATTTCAAATCGCTTTCCGAAAAAAGTGTGTTTGGTTAACTGATGGAGAGGACGTAGGATGCGATATGCGTAGTAATTCTTTAGTACCTTCAATGGTGATATAACTTGTTTCGTCTAACAGAAGAAGAGTACAGGAAAACGGGTAGGGAGAAGAACGAGTAAATAGACCAATACCAAGGTGACGCTGTTGAAATGAATATATATGCTGAAATTGCTGAAAAGCGTCTTACTTTTATATTATGCTTGACGGGTAAAGATATTGGAGTATTTGAGAGCACCGTAAATGAAGAAAATGCTCAATGAAAAATACCAAATTTAGATACTACTCAAAGAGTAAGAATTATTAGATGCAGTATGGAAGGTTATGAATCGTCTTCTTGATTGAAATCTCCTCCCTAAAACGTCTACTATTCAGAATGATTTGCTCACACAACCTTTTCAATATTTATTTTCACTTGTATGGGAAAGAAAAAATATCTCCCCCATTTTAATATATTTAGATGATGAGTGAAGAAAAAATCTGATATGAGCAAGCTCAACTTTGTGGAAGGGAGCCATACTAAATAAGGTAAGAACACTTAGTAACTTCCACAGATATATTTTATTTCACAGAGGCGACTAGTTTCGTCAAATCGACATCTTCCTTTTTCGATGTGCCTGAAGATGTCGATTTGACGAAACTAGTCGCCTCTGTGAAATAAAATATATCTGAGGAAATTACTAAGTGTTCTTACCTTATTTAGTATGAGTGAAGAAATTAATTTATGAACTCTGAGAAAAACACTATTTTTCTCTTAGTCCATTATGTTTTTCGATCAAGTCCGGCTATCGATGATAGATCACATTAGTTTATGTTTTCATAGTGAGATACTAAGCTATTTAGGGAGTATAATCGATAGAAAACAAGCATTTGAGGTTTGTAGGAAAGCAACCACCTAATTGCTTACGGCCATAAAATTAGAATGTCGGTTTTGGCTGAAAAATCAACGTAATGTTTATCTACCTATCAGGGTAAAAGCAAATTAAACAGCGCGACGCTTTCCAAAAATTTGGACTAGTTTGAATAGAATATGCTATATAAGATAATATATTCATATTAGCTGAGGTAATTTCTAAGATTCAGTAACATTCTCACTCTGAGGTCTCCAAAAATTCACGATGATAATATTAGCAACGCTTCGCGAGGTCAATTTGCAGTATTCAGAATTAAAGGTTTCCGAAATCGATTGATAAAATCACAAATAAATTCAAAATTATACTACGATATACTTAATCTTCAATTTAGCGGTCAATTTGAATTTGTGTTTATTATGTAAATGTATGACAGTGGTGCAAATTAAATTCTCATCCTTTTCCGTAGAGGTGAACTCATCATTTCAGAAATTTGTTTACTTCTCCGACGTATCCTGTTCACGGATGATTTGCTCGACTAACCGAATACATAAGCAGTTGTGAGAAAAGCAATCGTAACGTAACGATTTTGAGGCAGACGAAACCGTTGGACGCCTTTAATCGATTACGAAGCGGTTACGCATCCGCGCATTGACGAGAACTTCCTCGCGAAAAATAAAATATTAAGCGATGAATCTCCCGTCGGATTTAAGAGGCTTCACTGCGGAAGTACTCGATGACCGAGTTTCAGATTGACCCAAAGGAAGAGTCGGAGGAAGGAAGCTATCAGAAGCAGACTAATTAGGAATAAATGGGGTGAGTTGGAAGGAGGAAGAGAAAAAGAAAAAGGGTGCGTTTTGATGAGTTATCGTCCAACCTTGCACCGCGATATTTAAGCCTGTGATTAGGTATATCTTAGTCTACGGGAAGGAATTACGAAGTGTGTTTGATATGATTACAATAAAACGGCTTTATCGAAGGGCGCTATTGAAACTTCTTGGTCCCTATTTACATCTTACCCTATGTCATTGAAAATCTAAAAGAAAGGGCTTATGGGAGATACGAAAAATAAAAATCAACAGAAGAAATTGAATATTAATCGTGTTTTAAAAAAAAATCTAGGTCTGAACATAAGAAATAATTAAACCCTGCAGGAAAACGTCCACAAAAAGTCGTGAAAAACCCGCGAAAACCTACTGAGAGTAGCAATTAAAATTTTATAAGGAGGCAGGAAAATAAGAAGGAAACAGCCAAAAGTCTGAAGAAAACGACAAATGCGCATTCATATAGAAAACAAGTGTTGAATTTACGTAAAATAAAACTGAGTGAAACTAACATAAAAAAATTATAAAGCAACAAGGAAAAAAGAAACAATAAAATAACGAAGTGGAGGAAATATTGCAATAATAAAAAAGTGTAACGGCTTAAGTGCAATAGGGTGTCCTAAGAAATACAGCCTAAGTGGAGTTCGTCTTCATAAATTGCGGTGGAAAATACGTCCAGAAAGAATCGACCCATTAAATGTCATCGATAGTTAGTAAGTCATGCTTTCCTCATCTTGATTCACTTCCACGAGACCGCAAGGAATTCCCTTCAATCCAACGGCTTGAAGACGCATCTTTCACTAAGCAGGAGGGAAGGGAGCATAAACAGCCAGCGACATTTACCGAATGTAATCTAAGACAGCCAATTCCTCTTTTAAACGATCTGGGATGCGAATTAGTTTTCCGTTTTCGTCAGTTTTCGAGCAAAAAGGTACAAATGACGCGATGGACTCAAACGAAGTGAAACGATGCGGTACGGATAACACGTAGCAGTACATGATGAAGGGAAGCTGGATATTTACCCGCGCACACTAGAGCCAGGGAACGCAGTTCATTTCCAAAGTAATAGAGAGAAAAGTACGGCGAAGGTAGAGCGGACAAGTAATCCCTTAGCGGCTAATTGATATGAAAAGCAAGACGTTGCTTGCCATCCGTGGCAGCAAATGGTGCAAGGAGACGATGCCAGAGACTACTCCCGATCCAGTACACGTCACACCGATGCAACTCCAGCCTCTTTCGTTCTCTTTCTGCTCCTATTCGACTCTTTTTTATTCCCTGCCCATTTCACGGGGGCAAAAGAAAGTTCCTTTATCCCTTCGCTACAGTTCAACCTCACCCTTCACCGCGTCCAAAAATGGGATTTGTAACCGAGAAATCTACTCCGGAGAATAAAACCGGATTCTGAGACGGTGGAGGGAAAAGAGAAAGAAGATGAGTGGAGTACGATGTATTAAAGCCGATGCTGATGTTTATGGTCGCGACGTGAGTTTCGACGGCAATGTCACGTGGTGTGCAGTATGATGCGGAATGCGTCGCTGAAAATTTTTAGCTTTGTCGAAGAAGTTAGCCGAAGACGATTCAAAGTGTATTAAATCATGGAGGAGATCCTTATATAGGCGGTTAGACTCGGAGGAATGGAGATAAATTTTAAAGAACCTGAGACTTGGGAGGTAAAGAGTGCGCAGTTCACTGCTCTCCGCGATCGGAGACGATTTACAGCAGTTTCATCTATCGCCAAGAGTCGCCACCTGCTGAGTCCTGGCGAGGAAGAATTCAATAAACTAAGAGACCGATAATTACGCGATTCCATATTGAGACAGTATAAAGTAGCGATTCGTTTTAACTCATTACAATTTTCAGCTACAATCGCTCGTATTGGGTGAAGCAATGCGATAATTTTGTTCTTTTTTGTCGTAGGAACCATCGAAGTCAGAATTTCTTCAATTTCTTTCAGTTGAATGATGATCGCAAAATTTCCTTTGTCTTACAGTTTCATTAATGCGCAATATTTCTCAATGTAGCAATAAATAATCAACAATCAAAACGCTCATACATCAAGTGTGAAAAATAGCGACATAACTGGGACTCGAACCCAGGTCTCCCGCTTTCCGGGCAGGTTTTCTAACCACTGAACTACCATGCCGCGTCTTCTCCACGCTGTTAAGGGAATGCTTTGGGAGCAAGCTTTGTGAGCAAATGCTTTGCTTTTTTTTCACACTTGTTATTCCTTGGGATTTAGCCGCACGGCTTTACCGTACAAAGTATTTACACCTTTCCTTAATCCTTGCTCATATATCGTACGTGCTCAATGCCAGTTGATACGGCTGCCCCTAATTTCTTAGTCTTATCGCCATCCTTGTAAAGGACATGAAACAATACTCAACACTCAATGGTTGCCGTGCTAAAAGTTTCACTAAATTAATTCATTAAAAAATAATAATTAAATGTTTATTTTATTAATAAGGGTGTGCGTATTTATTACTTCCAGGAGGCTCCTTAACCAGGAGGCGAGACCTTAACCACGCGGGCTATTTAAACACAGAGATAGACGGATTTAAGTACTCATTGAACAAGAAGCAATAAACTGCTATTTTCTTTTCTCTTCGGTTTTTGTGTAGTTCCTCAGAAAAAGCAGGGAAAAGTACGAATTTGCCTCAAATTATGTAACTCATATGATCTTGAAGGGTAACAACATCCTCCTGAGCTACTTTGCTCTTCATTTCTGTGTCTAAAGGTCATTTCCGAAACCATTATAAATGGATCATATTAACGTCCTCCTTGCTATAAATATTCAGGAAACTCATTGATTACTGCTTCGAAACAAACGTGAATAAATAAGAGGCATATCTTAGGGCAACGGAATTAGGGAAGGAGGGCAGGGCAGAAGAGCATTCGAGTGATACGAAACAGGAAGATGGAAGCATCCTGCCTGTGAAATTAGGAGGCGCTGCGCAGAAAAATTAAGCCCAGCACGGCGATTAAAAAGTGGGATCGCTCCGTTAGCATATGAATTTACGGAACTGTTACTGTGCTGCGTGGCCGCCTTGATGCTCTGGTGCGTGAGGAACTGGGTTGTGTTTTCAGAGGTGGAACAGCACGGGATCTCAAGGAGCTGGAAACAGGGAATCGGTTCAGCTGCCATCTTCGTTAATTGGCCGCTTGAGAGCTAGTTAAATTACCATCCGCAAATGAGATATGGCGTGATTTTACTTCCTGATACTTCTCCGATGAGGAGAGTCGAGTTTTTGGTGAACTTAGGAGAGATTTCTCGAAGGCAGTCGCTCGGAATTCTCGATTGCGACTTTTGCGTAATAGTTTCCAGGGGGAAAATTCGCGCGAGGAGATCGTCCCTTATACTCCGTAATTCTTCGAGCGTGAAATGCATGATCGAAGACACAGTACGAGAATTTCCCCAATTAACGAAAGTGAATGGTAATTAATTCAATGGCGAGCAAAATGCGAGGCCGATTCAAATTCCGGAGATTGTTAAATCCGCTCGACCGATGAGACCGAGCCAAGTTTCCTTATTTACGCAACGTATGAAACTAAATAGCAGTGGGAGAGATGAGAGTACCAGCATACTTTCTTATAATCATTACGAAAGTGATTTGTTGTCCTCGTGTTCAGCGGGAATTCTGATAAAAAAGCAGCATAAACGATTACAATTATTATTCCTTAGTAATGTAGTGATTTTAAAGTAATCTTATTACTCAACCGAAATTAAATTCAAGTTCTGATTTTTTTCACTAAAAGAGTTTCTTCTTCATTAATTACCTGCCTTGAATCACTATCAGACAAATAGGATGGAAAAAATTCGAACACAAGATTAAAACAAACTTGTCTTTATTCCACAAAAATTAAAATTGACACTACCAGTTTCAACGTCAACATCAACTACCGTTAACAACGTCAATACCAGGTGTCAAACGTTACGTTGAAACCGGTAGTGTCAATTTTAATTTTTGTGGAATAAAGACATATTTTGCTTCAATCTTGTGTTAGAATGTTGTTCCACGAAGTGAGGGCCGAAGTGATCGATTAATAATTTGGAAGTATAAATTCACGAATGATTGAAATTGTGCTATAACCTTTTCCCTAAAGCATCTAATAAGGTGTATTCTTATTGCGGAATGATTATGAAATACGATTATAACTATATGCTCCGAGGCTTCTGCTTCCCGATACATGTATTCTAAAATCGAACTTGGATAGGCTGAATTTTATACCCCAAACAGAATTCCGATATGACTAATAATTTTTGTACAAGTTTCACTTACTTTTCCGGGCTCTGTCGGAAATGGAACATGGCGAACTGCAGGAGGGAATGTCTGCCGTCGTGCACCGATGAGACCCTAGCCTCGCCATCGGACCCTGGTGTAGTGGGCGGAGGGGTGCCCGGCGACGGCGACGCGCGCGACGGCGGGCCCATAGGGGACACCGGCGTCGTGGGGAGGGAGTGGAAGGGAGCGGACGTGGCCGTGGGAGAGGCCGCCGTCTGACCGCTGCCCGCGTGGTTCCTGTTCCATCCGCTGAGGAGGACGTCGTGCTGCTCCACCTTGGCATTGCCCTGCTGGAAGGCCATCTGCGCCCTGGCCTTTTGGTGCTGCAATGAGGAAGGAAACGTAATTGAGCAAAAATCGAAATAATATTCCAAATAACTTGAATAGGGGGGAAATTATGAAAGGGTGTCGAATTACGCAAGCAATGATATAATTATAAGATTTTCAAAAAACTATAATTATCGGAAAGTTGGCTTACGGCAATCACGCTGCAATAAGAAAAACTGGTTGCGCATTAATTTATGCGAGTTTTTACATTCGTCGTGAAGCGACTGGCGAAGATGTTGAAAAACGATGTCACATACGACTCATTCGATGTCACCCCATATTTTAAATTGCAGAATTCTTTTTTAATTATGAATTACGGAGAAATATACACATTATAGCGGGTCGAAAATCTTGATAACTCCGACGAAAGTAATTAAAAAAATCTAAATGATAAAAAACCCGCAAAAAATAAATACTGTCGCATACTGTTAACTTCCGCAGCGAGTCCAAGTCCATCCGTAAATACTTTCATCCACTTTCGCTTACGACGCAGATGCTGAGAGAGTACGAATATTTAAGCGATTAAACAATTACATCTAAGGGAATAAACTACTCTTATAAATGAGGAAATGTCCTCGGTATGATGTGACCTGCTCCAACTTTCACTGGAAAACTGAGATTAGTATGCAAACAAGAATACGGGATACTTTCCCGTCGCAGGAGTACCTAAAATCAAAAATAAACGAAAGAGATGAAAATTTGTGAAAGCAAAGAAATCTGTCGAACTCGCCGATGATGAAAACCCGACGGAAATAAATCGAAATAAGTTACAATCCTAAATTTTGACGGGGTAAATTTGGTCCGCAAACCACGTAGAATACCTCAGAAAAAGCAAGAGGGACGATGAATATGGGACTTACGTACTAAGATGAGATGAAGAACAGTCTGGTCCATAAAAAGCCAAAAAATATATTCCGCTATTTATTTGTAAGGTCTTGTCCGGATTTGGAGACGAAATCTCGGTCGGGAGAGAAAGAGAAACAGTCTCTCTTTAAGAGGAGAATAATAAAAATGTCCTCACTCCATTCCGCATGTGTACCTTAGCCAATACCAGCTCTCCCTCCATAAGAGATTCGGCGCATGCCTTCAAACGTCCTGATTGCAAGCGAAGCACGTGCAACGATATCATTTTCATCCTCACTCACGTCTTCACGCGTGAAGTTAGCTCTCTCTCTGTCTCGCACTCATTATCCTGTCGTCTTACATTCAGTGCGATTTAATCGCTTACAATTGTAATATATCTTCCTCTATTGCTTCCAAATTAATTATGATCATGCAATATCCTTATTTAATTCAATTTATGAGCAAAGTCGTGGCCAGAATATGCATCAAGCTTTGATACTATATCGGAATGTTACCGAATTCTTGCTCGTTAAAATGCGTTAAAATACATTTTTGCAATAAAAGTAGAATATATCCCAAGGTTTAACATAACAATTTTAATTTGGTTAAGAAGCTAGAAAGAGCAATAAGAATCCATGAAAGCGATTCAAATACCTTTTACCCTTTACTGATTCGTTAATAAAATACATCAAATATATATCTCGAAGATCCAATTAAAATCTTTGAATGCGAGCAAAAGTTACTTTAAGGCTTCATGACATTTATATAAAAAATTCACAGTTCCGCTGATTTATTTCCATCCTACTTCTTTCACTTACATAGAAATCGCTCACCAGCCACAGATTCGAGAGTTCGCTTTTTTGCCCCATTCATAACTTTTTACCATACTCAGTGTCGCCTTATGAATATGCACAGTTCGAACTGCGAATTCACTTCTCTGAACAGAAGAAAAGATATATCGACATCTTTCGACCAGTTATAACAATCTCTATCGTGCTGAATAAAAAATACTCTCTTTTTAGAAAGCATCTGATATCATTCCATCCTTTTTTCCTGACTTCTTATTATCCATAAACATAATAACATTAAGGACATTACCAAGCGGGGTATTTCTCAGGAACGATGTCTTCGCTGTTGACGAGATATTGGAAATAAATGATGATGTTATGATAGCATATTACTTGATTTTCATAGCTTAATCTTAATTCTTAAGGCTCATGTTCAGATATAATCTATCTAGGAGAAAATTAATGGGATTAATTTGGAGATAAAAGGCCCAGAGTTGTTAATACTTTAATTCTTACTCGTAAAATACTTGCTCTTAATGGGATGAGTGATTAATCCCAGGGGAGGATTTAAAAACTCTCTAAAGGGGGACAGAGCAGTACTTGCAAAGGGGGCTGCTATTTTAGACAATTTCCCTGTAAACTCAACTTGAATCGAATTTTGAAATGTCATTCTATCGTGATAAATGTAGCAGATGTATAGTGGTCATGGAATGATTTCACAATCTCATTTTTATTCAAGCTCCTCGTCAGATAATAGGCAAACAGAAAGTACTGCAAAGTCGGGGGGGGCATTCTCCCCCTCCGCACCCCCCTGGATCCCCCAGTCTTATCTCTATAATGAAATTCAATGAATGACGAATTTCGCAGAACTCAATACGAAAAGCTATTATTTAAACATCGCCACTGCTGGGAAGAAATCAGACTCGTACAATGTGAGATCATTCCAATTGGAGAGCGGATTTTCCTGTGTTCATGTCAGAAAACCGTACATGTCCCTCAACGAAATATTCATTAGTTGGAGAACCTCGTTTTATCGAATCTCGTTAACATATAATGCGAGAGTTAACGGAATGACGCGGGGGATTAAATGTTAAAAATGACGATTCTTAAGCGAAGACACGTATTATACCTCCTCTCAGACGCATACATCCGGGGTTTACAGCGCATGTTTTGACCGTCGATATTAAGTCGAACCGATGAATAATTCATATTAGACAAACTCGCCGTGGAGAAACAGAGGCCTGCACATGCATCGAAACAAATGAAGGATGTATGTAAGCATATTCCTTCTACGGATGGGGCAGATGCTTCGGATGCCTGTTTCGACACTGTTATGGGTACGGCCTGCTCACGCGGTGAAAATCTCTTTTTCAAGCTTCACGTGCTCCCTAAAGTAAGTTACCTAATGCGAAAGATGTCGAGATGAAGAGAAATCCGAAACCCGGACGCAGTAAAATCTAACTGCACCGCGATACATAGTATTTTACTTTTCAAATGATAAAAAATTGTTAAGTATACATCATTAGAATAATGTCTAGTAGAATCAAATCAACTCCACTTCTCTCTATAACAAAGGATAATACGAGAATAAATTTCAGTGTGAACATTTCCTCACAGGAAATAACTCCGAGCAACAACATTTTACTGCGAAGGCATGACGTCACATCATAATCCGGGTGAAAGTGAGTCTTCTGATTCAATTTTTGTAAAAAGAGAGCGATCATACCTTCAAAGGAATACCTTAAAGGCATAAAAATGAGCGAGAGTGAAAATGGACCTGCTTCGCAGCATAAAGAAGAAAAAGACGGAGATATTCGCAAGGCTATACTAACAAACCACCGCGGAGCAAAAGGTAAAAAACCAACGTCCTCCTCGGGAAGGCCGACTACGCCATTCATAGGGGGAGGGTAAAATATTTATGTAACGGGAGGAAAACATGATTGTTGATCAACCGTTCAAAGGTTCTTTGGAGAATGCTTTTCTTTTGTTTCCAGGTCGCATACTATTGATAATAAAACAGCAAGCGGCTTTTCCCTAAACAATCATTCTTGAAGGACATAAAGGGGGTAAGCGTCGACAATACAATTGAAGCGCAAAAGTCAATGTCACAGAAAAAATACATAATTGGCTGTTCAAAGCATCTTCTAGCTCGGCTAATTAAAAGTGGACCTCTTTAGTGAAAAATGAGATAGCCATCGATAGTAAATAAGGTCATGCTTCTTTAATAGTTACAGCACATTCACGTTAGGAAGGCACTCACTCAGTAGCCTACTGCGCAGATGGGACTAGTCCAAGTCAGAAAATAGGGAAGGCAGCGCTCCGTGAGCAGGAAAAAGCATTACGCATAGCGGGAATTACCCCTCAAAAGGCTCCACTTTTCTCCCCTTTATCGGGACGCTTAATGCCTTCCTAACGCGATTGAGGTATACCTGTACTTTTGAAGACCTACTGAGTGGATTTGTGCGCTCAGCGCTGACTATTACACACACAGTTCCAAGTGAGATGCTTCTTGAAACTTGCTAGGGATTTTTGAAAAAAAAAATCGAAACTAAATAATAAGTCAATAGAAACCGGTGAAAAAAGTTAAGATGAAAAACCGGTGTGAAGGGAAATAAAGAAAATATAAATTTTATATTTCCGCTATATAATCTAAATATAACCGTTCCAATCGGAATATTAATGTCAAGATACCGCGTGAATCGACATTAGCGACGTATTTTTCTTTTCTTAATGACCCTGGATGTTGAGCGAATGCTGATGAGGGGTGTGGGAGAATCCTCTCAAGAGGAAGAGGGCCTGAGGGAAGAGGGTGTGGCGCTATCCCTAAAGTACGAAGCAAAGGCCAAGGCGGGTGGCGGGGATTGCGCGTGCCTCTTTCCTTGGTCGCGCCCACACACTCCTCTTGACCCTTTCCGCAAGCCCTTCTTGCACCCTCTCCTCCCGAAGAAGAAACCATTGGAGGATCCCCCGTAACTCCGTGGCATAGACAGCGTGCCTTCGCGAATTCCTCCGAAGGGATAGACGCGTCGACTGCATTCCAGGTCGTTGGCGCGAGGCGTGCCGAAGAGGACGTGTTAGAAGGACTTCAAACTTTCTCACGCGATTGGTCCATGCGGTGGCGGGCGGAGGGGAGGATGACGGCGTTTAATCGGGGAAAGTGAAGGAGTCCGGTTTTGTTTCCCTTGTTTTGTTTTCTCTTTAACGAGAAAGAGTTCTTCGGCCCTTTATCAACCGATCGGCCGAGACGCGAGTGAAAACGAAAGGATGTGGACGATGAGGGAGAGGCTAACACGACATTGTAGTAGTCAGGATGGAGCATTTCAAATACGGGAGTTGAATTTGAGATCATTTCACCCGGCCGGAGAAGAGGATAATTCTCGATTTGGATCCACAGTTTCTCAATATAAATCTTTCAATTTGAGCTACAATATAATTGGGATGTGTGACTACCGAGCGATACCGTGCTCCATTGCTGTTCATTGGAAGATTTTCTCACTAAAAATGAAATTAGGGCCAATGTGTACGACTGAAATAGTTACGATTCCTTGAAATATACTTTAATGTTCTTTGATACTTTGATGGGGTAATGTGAAATCCAAGCGAGTTTTATATCTCAAAACTGCAGTTCTACGAGTAAGAGCATTTATTTTGATTTTACTTCGGTATGTTTCTCCAGTTATAAAAACTTCGCCGTTTATTTTGTTTGTTTTGGAGGAAATGAGAAATGAAAGTGGAAAAACCTTGAGCTCTCCGAAGAAAGTTCTCTGAGACAAAACACTTTCTATGGTTTGAAAGAGCAATTTAGATATAGAAAGGTGATAATAAAGTCCACCGATGTATAAGTTCTAACAACTTGGGAAATTATGTTCCTTTGCGGCAAGTTATCTGTCAAGCTTTAGGTGCTCAGTTTATCAAGGTAATAGACATGAATAATGATGGGAATCTTAATTAGAGGGCAGGATGTAAAGCATTTTATTTTAGAGGAGATATTTTTCAATATCGTATCGTAATTACAAATGGCAATTAGTTTCCCTTCAAATTTCATCACTGTTCGCTGAAGGAATACGCTTCAAATTGGTGAACTATCAGAATTAGTTACATATCCGCCAAGGTATGAATATATAAAAACATTTCCAAAAGTAAATGATGATATCCTTTCAGAAAGTTTAAGAACATTAACATACAATAATTCTAAAGTATAGCCTCCGTGGTCGCATTGCGAAAACCAATTACTTTCTATATACATGCAAGGAAAATTTTCATGCAGTATCACCAGCGAACAGAGCAGTTTAAGGATGCGATAGAGTTGAAATTTTTCGTTCTACAAACGCAAATCTCACTTTACATCCGATGTGTGAGATACGTTATTCTAGGTTCAAAGGAAATAATCTGTACTACTAAAATATCAACGCGTTCTAATATGAGTTCAAATTTTATAGTTCCACGAAAACCTGTTGCCACTGGGGAACCTAACGTCGAAGAAATTACATTCAAATTAATTATATGAACCAATTAAATTTAAATAAAATTACGGTAATTATGATATTTCTGAGGAATCTGAATTCCTTTCATAACGATTTGTGCACCAATTAACAACGGACCTCGAATATTTATAATTATTGAGTTCATCAAGCGAACCAGAGAGATCGGTGATACTGAACAGAGGTAAAGCTATATTCCATGACGGTTGAATTCCTGCGGCGAGATATAGCTAAGGAGAGGAAGTTTATGATTTGCGGCCGATAAAAATTTGAGAGGTTCCAGAGCAGTTTGCTCCGCTGTATTCTGTTTCTGAAAGTGACGCCGACTTGTGAGTCACACAGAGCTAAAAATCTTAGGTTTCATAAGTCAACGAGGCCACCTACCGTAATACAAGTCAAAACGTCGCCGCAGTTCATCTCCTGTACTCGACTTATGTCTCCCCCCCTTCCTGGTCGCACGTAATGTTTGTTACACAAACATTACGTGCAAACAAACATTTGTTTACTCACACGCGAGGAGAGGGGAGCATCTTAAGAGAGAACGAGCGGCAAAACATTCAATCCTACGAGCAGAAGCATTAAATGATTTCCAATTCGTACTATTCGTTGTTAAATCTCAATAATTGGACTTCATTAGTCAGTACAATACATAACCCATACAAGGTTAGATGTAAATTGTGGATTGAGAATATCCCTCACGGTGTGAAAACAGTACTTAGATAAGCATACGTAGATTGGCACTCGAATTATGAGACCAAATTGTGTCCAAATAATGTCATGTAATCTAAATCTAGCAAGGAAAGATTACCAGAATGATGAACCTGGAATCCAAAATGAACTAGATAATCAAATAAAGGCTTTCTTTTTCGAGCAAAGACATTTCTCAGTTACGTTCAGCAATCAATTTTCCATTACTCAATTTGTAATATTTCTCGGCTAAAATCTAGCCATATACAATTTTATACTTCGGAATTACTAAAGAGAGTTGGATATGAGAATAGCCAGATTTGTTTACCGTTATTATCATAGCTATTGAATTTTTCACGTCACATTAGAATAGTTTGAGGTAGCTAAACATCACAATACGCTACGTTCTAGCAATCTTATGCTACAATAAATTTGGAATTCCAAAAGAGATTCGGCCATTAGAATCATGATGAAGGGACTTTCAACGTAAAAAAATAAGTTTTACCTTTGCTGATTTATCGTAAGCTGACACTTCGATTTTACTGCCTCCTTTTCCATCCACTTCCACGACACTGATATTGGTACCTTCCTCTCCAGAAGGTTCAGGTGTGGAGTTGCATACAGGTGCAGATGCATTACTCGGTTGAGGATTCTTAAAAGTTCCTTCCTCAAGGCAACTACGAAGTGGGGTCGACGTTCCCCCAATTCTACTCATATATTCTGATGCCAGCCTACTCTCATACAGTCTAACTTTTTCTTCTAGCCGCTGCAAAGTTTCTTGTATGTCTCTCAAAGTATCGTTCTTATCATCTGAATCTTCATCATCCTCTTCCACCTTAAAGATTGAGTCTTCTGAGCTTTCGGACTCTTTAGGGAGCTCTCCCTCATTCTGCTCATCTTTAGGAACTTGTTCCACTTCCGTCACATTTTCCACTTCCAGCGTTTGTTGCTCCTCTGACTCCTTTGCGATCCCACTTAAAACCACACCGCATTCTTCGAACCTCCTCAACAGTTCTTTAACTGACCTTCCTGTGCTGCTGCTTTCCGACGAGCATGCAGTGACGAATTCTTCAGTCTTTACGCTCCCTTCGGACTTCACTTCCAGCGAGTCCTTCAATTCGGCCGTTGAAGTCTCCGACACTTCAACGTCCGGAAGGACGGTTACTCCCTTTTTACCAACCCAGAGCCTCCATCCTTTTTCTCCTTCGTCTTCTTCTTTCTTTATTATTCGTATTTCCACAGAATCATCGTCGCTTCTATCCTCCAATGTTGAGTCTGTGGGAATTTCCGGAGTTCCGAATGTTACCCGATGCCCAGTGCGCTGTCCCCTGTTATTTTGAGGAGTGCCTGTTGATGTATGGTCGCAGTCTGTACCGGAGTCTTCGGAATTATTTTGGTTTTCATTATAAGGACTTATGCTGGTCAAAAGACCAGACGAGGAAGACGGCGAGGGCCGTCGAAATGCGGTATGCTCCACTTCAACAGTCTCGTATTCGTTATCAGCGGAAGGGCATGAAGAAGAGACGTCGGGGTGAGAGGATGACCTACGGGCTTCTCTCTGCTCAGGAGTGGGCGACTGGTTTGCAGAGGGTGGCGGCGAAGAAGACGTTGAGGACGAGGACGACGACGACGGGGCAGGACCGGTGGAGGAGGAAGCCGATGAGGATGCACGGGACGAAGAGGCGAAGGAAGACGGCGTGGACAGTAAGCTATCCCTCGACAAAGTCCTCTGAAGATTATCGGAATCGCTTGACTTAGAACTGGGTGCATTGTTAACGCTAGAATCCACTCCCGAAGGTCCCGGTTCGGATCTCTGCGTTTGAGAAACGTCAGAGGCCAAAGAGTCGTGGTGGAACTCCGCGAGAATCGATTCCCTTTCCCGGAGTCGCTTCCTTCTTAAAGTGGCAGGAAGATCGGCCCAGTTCTTCTTCATGTCCCTGTCGAGGCGTTCTCTTCGATCCTCCGAGTCTCCGGATGAGCCTTCAGTCTCGTCTTTCCTCTCCTCCATCTCCTCCTCTTCTTCCTGCGCTTCTTGTTCCTTATCGGACTTGGTACCCTTCTTCTTTCCCTTATTTTGATCGCCCTTCTTTTTCCTTCCGTCTTCGGCATCCTTCCCCCATCCCCTCACCACGAAGCGAAAGAGCGAGAACCTCCTGATGGAGGTGTGCCCGCTCTTGCGAACCTCCTCGACGGTCACTCTTTCCGTCGTATATTCGGCCTCTTCCTTGACCGGCGGAGGGTCATCCTCGCTCGTCTTTTTCAGGGTGACGTCCACTACCTTGGGGGCGTCGCTGCGACCCTCCAGAGAGTAAAGTCGGGTCGGCATGGTGAACGCGACCGCCTTTCTAGACGACCGTCGCGAGTCGGAGTGGACGATGAGTCACACCGAGGGAAACACACGCACACAAAAAAGATGCACGCCCCCGACTCGAAAGGGGTTTTATTCGCTTCCGGTGCGGGGAGAGCCGCTTTAACCGTCGCACACCTACGCAATGCGGGCACACTCGCAAAAATACAGGAAGGTTCTCGAACGAAGGCGAAATGAACGGCCGATATAGTACGCGGCAATCACACGCTAAAACTAAAATATCCCTCTGAACTCGGTGACAACCGACGAAACTTGTTGCGTGAGCCGGCTCGAATACTTGGTCCTGCTAAACCGCAGATTTCGAGCGAGCAATATCTCTTTCAAGGTTCTCCTCCCCGCACGCGTCAGATTGCCCACGCTTGGACCACTACGATAACTTCCCTCTCTTCTTCCTCTTCCGACGATTCCTCCGCCCACGCTAAGAGGAACATCGCACACTCGGGCTGAGGACGCCGATTCGAAATCCTTCTCAACTATCACTCGGAGTCATAGACGTGACGACTTCATTCCCGAGAGTATCTCCGTAATTCCGTCACCGGCGCCGGACAACACCAAAAACTCTGTGTGTGGTGGCGATGTGTCTGCTGTGGGAGACCACGAGCGAACGACTAAGTTAACCGCGTGTGCCGTGGATCGGCTCCACTCTCTTTTCCCCTCCTCTTCCTTCCCTCACCCTCTCCACTCTCTCTCTTTCTCCCTCCCTCAGGAGTGCTCTTTCTGTTATAGAATAGAGGGAGGAAAGGGAAGGAGGCTCCGCTTATTGCGCACGCGCGGGACGGTGCAGGTGGGTCGCAGGGAAAAATTAGTAGGGTTGAAACGGAAAAAACGGACGATAAAAGAGGAAAACGGTGGAAAGGAGAATAGCGAAAGAGGTGTGGGAGTGAATGGGTTGGCGAGGGGACGAAACTCGTTGGATGGGGGAGATTGTTGTGGAGGCAGGTAAGGGATTTACGAGAGGAGACGTGCGGGGAAGGAAAGGTCCGAATGGCGAAGGAAAATGAATCGTAAAATACCATTTTACGGAGCATATGCCTCAGAAGTAGGATTGTAAATAAATAAATAAATAAATAAATAAATTGTGATAATGAATGCATGTAGTACACTGCGCTCGACGCATACGCGATTGCGTGACCTACCAATAAAGCATAGTGCTTGCTCCTCCTTGTTATGTCGCTAATTCCGGCAAGTAGCCGGAAAACAGCATCAGATGTCGTCGTATTCTATCTTAGACATCTAAAAAGGCCTATTTTAAATTCACATATCCTCTTTCAATCAATGTTTCACGTTTCAGGTAGTAAGCATGCAACGATTAACCTTTCGATTGTAGAATTATATTTGATGTAGAATATAGACATTCATTTTCTTATTTATCCATCCATTATTTTGAATTTTACCTATAAGGGTCAGTAACTTTTGCAAAAAGTAAGTTTTTCGCACACTTTTTATCCTGCTGGGTTTTATTTTCTCCTAAAATCAGACTTATTTCTTTAATCCGCCAAATAGTTCTTCTTTCTTATTATTTCTTTTTGTTAAGGGCTTGATTTAAGAAAATGCTATTGAGTTTCCATCTCGTCCTCAATAAATACGCTTTGATATACAATATTATTATTATAAACGAAGTAAAGAAACTTTGCAGATATATCATACAATCACATCATAAACTGATACCTCGGCTAAAGAGTGACCCTTATCGGCCAACGAAGATTTTATTTGCTGTTGTAAGGACTCTACTAAGAAATGTGGATTCGGTTAACAAAATTTTTAGTGTATGCACACGCTGACATAAAGCAGGAGATTGAGCGGTCGGGCCATTCCAGTGTCTTATCTTTTCCGACTGTATGTGTGGCAAAGAAATGAGCTGACCACATCGCATAGGAACCACCCACCAACCCAAACGGATTGTTTACGTTGAAGACTGCAAGAAAGGAGACGCCTGATAACATAACGTGTCGCCTAACGAAGACTTCGGCTAGCTAATGTCATTCCTGGACTAATGATCGTCGTTATCCGAGGTATAACTGTATGCTGGAATTCGTAATAAATGAGATTAAAAAACACTTTGCGGTTAGAGACATTCTTCAGTTTTTTTCTAAGCCGCTGCAATCCTGACAGCATGGAGATTAAAACAATCGAATGTTTATGGAAAGCTTTCCTGAGTGGTGAGACGGTTCGATGGGGTTGAACTATGAAGAGAAAGCCGCAATGAGATCTTGAGCGACGAGGGCGCCCAAATGCCTCCGCTTTTGAGGCGCAAAAGTACTTTGGGCGGGGCGTTTTCCGTGGTGAGAGGCGTCATTCCATTCCTCTACTTATTAAGTCGATCACAATCCAAAGCCAAATTCATTTTCGAGAGAATCCGAATTACGAAATGTTTTTTCCGCACCTTAACAACTGAACGTCTTATTCAAGTGAGATAGAATGTGGTAATCCATCGAGTTGATTACCACTGTGCATTCTTTAAATGAAATCGGTTTCAAGAGCCTTACACAGTCAATAAGAAGGTAAAATCTGCAGCAAAGATTAACCAACGATTCCCGACATGAATAGTCGCGCGTGAAACAAATTCAAAGCCAGTAAACCTCACTTTCCTCAAACATGAAAACACGCCAAAACCGACAAAGAAAAAATTACAGAACCAGACTGATACGTATTTCGTACGTTCTGCGCACACAATTCTGTCGTCGTCCATGCTCCGAAGATGCTCTCTTAGAGAGCGAAATAAGTATCAGCCAGGTTCTGTAAGTTTTCCTTTGCTGGCTTTGGTTTGTTTTCGTGTTTGACAATTACAACCATCAGGCCTTATTTATCCATTCTCGATTTCCTCCTCGTTGTGTGCTTCTGCTTGACTATCGTCTGAAGATAAC
Organism: Ladona fulva; assembly: GCA_000376725.2. Taxonomy (NCBI): domain Eukaryota; kingdom Metazoa; phylum Arthropoda; class Insecta; order Odonata; family Libellulidae; genus Ladona; species Ladona fulva. Next base: position 2,288,519 of record KZ308157.1, read on the forward strand.
GGTGGTATGTGCTTACGTGTTTTTGTAAGAATTGTTTGCATCCAATAGAGCTGATGGCGTCACTTCATATCATTTTTATAGCCATAAAGGAATCTGTATTAACCTAAACATTCGATATTCCACTGAGTCATTCCTATGTCTTATATTTAGAAGCGCCGATGATAAAAAACAGGAGGAAGTCTATTGTTCGACTAACCGTGGGAGAAGTGATGGGAGGGAATCCGCCCTGGAAATCCGCTGACGTTTCCAAAGCAGAAAAGTGTGATAACCTTGAAATCACGGGAGGCCAAACCGCTACCTTCTCTCTCATCCGACAGCGTTGATGTATGAGTTCCTGCCTTCGAATATTTCCCGATATCAGCTGGATCACTAAACATGAAGAATTCTCTTACCTAATTTACCGCTCGAAGTCCCACGTTACATTACCGGTAAGACATCCCATTTATTGCGAGTTTCCCAATTGCATTCAGTCATCCTTGAAGAGATTGCGACTGATAAAATAAATTGCAGAAAAATGCGGGCGAATGGCTCGGTATTTTGGGGCAATAACTTTTGAAAAACATTTGCGTTAACACGAAGTCTTCCGTCATTTTATTCATCGCCCTATCACGAATCGAGTTCGCTCCCATCTTCAGAACTACAATTCGCTCGCAATTGAACCAACAAAGAAATGAGTAAATGGAGAATATATTGCGCAACGCACTCGAATTTGGAGCAAGCACACACTCCCACACGTCGGAGGAGAGTCACGAAGTGGAGAGTGGCGGCGGTGTTTCTTGTGTTAGGTGAGGGAGGGCGACTTCACACGATCCTGTGGAACAGGAGCAGACCGAAACCATTGTCGCTCCGAAAAGAGAGAAGAAAGATGAGTTCTTCCGTTCGCGCCGTATGAATCGAGTTCTTTCAGGATAACATTGAAAATGCGAGAGTAATTTAGTATATAAGATCGATCACGAATTAAATAAGCACTGAGAAATACAATAAAATTTCATCATGATATCAAAAGGACCAAGCAACACACAACTTACCACCTATGCAGCTCAAATTAACCATTTCGTAAATAAATTATGTGATATGTTGATTACTGTACAGATAAGAGAATTTAAAGGATCTTCTCGAAAAGAAATTTTGCCGTTTTGTAATTCCATACTTTTCCTCATAAAGAAAAGGAGTTATTTCACAGGCAAAAGTATAATATTTACCATACTCGCTTACAGGGGGATCACATCGATCGATATCGTTTATAGGTCAAACTCTGTGTCTTAGGGTCATATTTTTCAGCATTTCTTATTAATTTCCTACGAATACCTTTCTCGAGTAAAGAATAGATTATGGTATGTAATTCTTAAGACAAACGTTCAGTTAATGATCTTACGATCCAAAACGATAACATTGGAAAATTTGACGATGCCCATTGGATAAAAACGATAATCGGATTAAGAGAAAATCTCGCAAAATGTTTCGTTTGATCAAAATAATATCCTTTAACGTTCATCGTACACGTCCAAGTGGGTAATGACGTGCCAAAGGGAGCTCCGACGAGCTTGTCGATTGATATCTAATCGAGAAATACTCGCGAAAACGATTGCGTGTCAAGTGAACAACTGAAATCGCTGAACCTGTTGGTGGTCGGCAATCACGGTCTGGGATAACCAAGGTCATATCAATAAGGAAAAGACTCAGAATTTATACGTAGAAATTTCCATTAAGGCAAATTTCTGCGTAAAATTTAGCTTGCGTTACCTAAGTTTATGAAACTGGCAAGATATTTTGTATTTAAATGAAGGTATCAGGAAAATACAAAATCTTTTATTTGAAGTATTGTTAGATTATGAACGTAAATCGAGGTCCCTAAGGTAGGATAGGGTAAATATTGGTATTCGAGGGTTATGAAAGAATACGTTAACGAGGGTATAAGGGAGGTGTGTGGGTCTGACACAGAAAGAAGAGGAAATGCGTAGAGAGGAAGATAAATAAAATGGCTAACGTTTAGGCAAGGGTTATTTACTAAGGACTGAGGGAAATGGCTTTATTGCACGTGTTACTATCGAGAGATCGAAGAACTGGGATACTGCATAAACAGGAATGAAAAGATGATACGGATAAAGTCTTCGCTATTTGTAACTCAGAGGGCATTGGAGAATGAAATTACGATCGGAAATATTCCGCATTTATGAATAGATATCGGCTGATCGTAAACCCTTCCGGTGAAACCAAAGAAGACGTGGGAAAAAGATGGGCATATCTTTTGCGCCCCCAATCCGCGATTAAGAGAGTGTTGCCTGAGGCGCAAACGGGACGCTTTGTGAACAAGTGGAACGAGGAATAAAAAGCGCCATTAATAACTTTTTATACATGCCTTTACTTCCTAGGAGGAGAGGAACTGAGAGCGCCCAATAGACCACTCCCCTTCCTTCTCAGATCTGCGATTGCATGCGATGAGGAGATCATTTTCTCTCCCTGTAAACATCTTCGCCTGAGTTACATTCGATAACCTTAGAACGCCGACGCGCGCTACTTCCTCATAATCTTCTCCATTAAATGAAAATGAATTTTAAATTTTCATAAATTTTGATAATTCCTTCCTACCCGCCCATTCAGCAATTTTTGGTAAAGAAGGAATAGTTCACGGAGTATATTGATGGCATAGTGAATTAAAGTATGAGTTTACCAATGAATGTCGATAAAATACGTTTACATTACATTTAACGAACTCACCATATTTTTATTAACTCTGCAATGGTGATTTAAACTAAGAATTTTATCAGAAATTAAATTCAAATTTCTTTTGATCGAAGAGTTAGTTGCAAAACTTCGTCAGTTCAAAATTTTGGGTAGTAACGAAGAAGCTTCAACGAAGCTGATTTTTTATCCCTATTAAGTGAGTCGAAATATCGTTAATAATATTGTACTACATGGTAAATCATACAAAACATAGTATGCAACTTACCGACCTCTTAAAAAATTAATACCAGCACATTCTCACCAATATTATTTCCATTATAAAATTCAATTCCTGCTTTCATATCTTTATCACGTTATTATTAGTTTTATGGTACGAGAGGGAGAAAAATGTATCTTTCATTTACTTTTGTCTCAATCTTGTAAATATGAAAGAAACTGAGGTACTTGTGATGCTATGTGAGCAATGGGATTCATCCTCATCGATCCTCATAAGTACAACAAAAAGTGTTATTCATAGGGTCATTGCGCTAGACTCTTCCTGCTCATAGAGAGCATTCTGGCTCAGTGAGAAAAGTAAAGGCAGGCTACCTCACTTATTTTTCTCAGCATTTACATCTCCTCTCCGAAGCTTTTCATAGCATATTGTGGAGGGGCTGAGCAGCTAAACAACCTTCGGGCTGATAGAAATAAAATTCAATCGATACTAGTTTAGAACCAGATCCATATTTTGACGTTCCATCCTACACACATTACGGATAATTATTCATTGTCTATATTTGCGTCGCTGTGGCTTCAGATGTTTAGTGATATTTTTTATTAAAATATATATTTAGTACTCAAACGAAGAGTTAACTCTTAACAAAGAGTTCTTTGACAACTGAGGTCATTTCGCACGTATGGGCTCACCGGGATTAGAATCCGGAACCGCTTTCACCAAAGGCTATCGCAGCCACTGGGCTATCCAGGAGCCTGTTTATCTTAAATTATTTTGTAATTTAACAAGTTCACTGCGGATCACTCCACCGTTGGAGTGAAAATGCATTGGAAATGGAGGTATCCGCCTTGAACGTGTTAATGATCGCCAGCTAGCCGAAATGTACCTTGACCGTGCCAACCGTATTCTTACAATATTCGTAATACGAAAATCTCAGGTATGGAAAATAGAATATGGTGAATCAGAATCTTCGAAAACTTCCGATGCGATCAAAACAAGGAATCAAAAGCTTCCGATGGTCGAGAGTCGCGCAGAGGAAAGCAAAGGAGATATCGCAAAAACGACTGGAGGAGAAAGTAGAGTGAATGACTTCGGGGATATTGGCGTCGGTAGCCCAAGCGTTTCATCGCAGCCGCTCCACTTTCCCACCTCTCCACCCTCACAAGCAGCACCACGCCTAATCATCCCATCCCAATGACCAACCCCATTCCCCTCACTTCCACACCAATCCAACTCACCCGCAAATCACACTTACAGCGGCTCTCTTATCGTCTCTGTTCGATCAAGTTTTCATGGATGTCTTTTCATAATGAGATACAATCGCATTTGGCTTGTGTCCCACCGAGTGCAATTTATTTATGCGCGGCTCGATCGTCTGCAGGGGTGGAAGTTATTGTCATAAGTTGCAATGACAAGCTCACTCATTGTCAAGGGTTTCTGTAGCCTTGAGATGATTGGAGGTCACGAGAGGAGTAAACTGGGATGCGCGAATTTTTGGAAGTCACGAATTTTCTGTCAATACCTGCGCAGGTAAAGTTTCTCGCCTCGTCTTTTGCCAGAATTAAGTCCCGAGCACTGCGAATTTGAATGTAACGTTTGTAGAGAAACACCATCAAATACTATCTTTCTACTGTAGCTCTCGTCTGACTTTAATTGTAATTAAATTAGAGTTAGAGATAACCATTACTTACAATGAAAAATGAAAATACCTTTAAACCTCTAGTTAATCGTGTGATTAACATTTTTGAACTTTAATTTTTAAAATCAAGAACTTCGACAAACTATTGATAAACGCAGGATCGCTACAAAATACATTTGGGTTCAAAAGATTTTAGTTTACAAGTAAATGGCCTATAAAATTTTCCCAGGTTCCTTTACAGTGAAATAAAGCTAATGACAACCCGACGAAGTTGCCTTTCAAAGAGCATAAATTTTAATTTGTACATGAAATTAAATTGCACTTTATTCCGCGATGTCCTCTGGTGGCTGATTACACAGGAAGTAATATTTTGGCAGTTTATTCCGTGATCGAGGGAACATGACGGAAGACGTCTCACACAATTGAATTTCCCATCTTGAGAGAAAGTCCCTTTCAATTGATCGTCTTTCGATTTTTATTGGGGGAACTGAATTTCGAAGCAATCACTGCTTCTTCCGAGGCTTTCACGAACCCTAACTTTAAACACTCAAATACCTCGATCAAGCGACCACGGATACGAACACCTTATTCTGCCACGTGATATCCGGCGAGTTATAACGACTTTCCCTTTCCCGATACATGAACAGGTTAACCCATTTTTAAGTCGCGGTTCAAAAGTTAATGTAAAGTGTTGGAGAATTTCTTTTGCGGGATGGATTCGCGGTCGGGAGACCTTTTTCACCTCTCCCTTTTGCAGCAAAATGCGCAGGATACTGAAAGATATCGGGAAACCTATCTAAGAGGGCTGGAGAAATATCGCTCCAAAATTGTGGAAAGGTTTTCACTCCTCCATTCCGTAGCGCGATAATCACTCTTCAAAAATGGTCAAGGGGGGAAATTTAACCACTTTCTTCTCATCCGAAGACGCCTACGTGATCAAACCCGATCTGCAGAAAAAAAATCCCATTCCGTTTGAGGCGTCGAGGAAATTGCGGGAAGGTCGTCGGGGATACTGAGGAGGCGAAAAGATGTTGTTTTGAAGCGGAAAAGGCTGCAGGTGAGAATCTATTCACGTTTCTTTGCAAGCGAAAAGGGATTCATTAAGCTAAAATGGATGCTACGAAAACATTGGAGGTAATCTCACTTACTCCGGTAATAATATATTGTAAACTTGAAGATGGAACATCATCAGCAGGTGCTTCTATCAGCTTGTTCCCGATAAATTAAGAATGAATAAGTTTGTTTAATCGGAAAGGTTTGAAAAATTATAATTTTTTCATTTTTTAGGCATAGGAATAAGTTGAATTTCCGAAGAGCAATCAAGGATCTGATCCACAATAAAAGTGATGCATACAAACGAAAATGTTGTGGACTGTACTTAAATCCCATATTTTTTAAACTTATGAGCCTTGTAGAATTTTATAGGGATATATTCTACCTTGCCTTTCCATCGGTCCTCCTGGAGAACTATTGAAGGAGGCAGTATGTATTATCTTCTGCTGTAATACTTTAACGATTCTTTCCGGCCTATTAAGAGGTAAACTTTACTAGAGTTTTAAAAATGAGTTAAAAATGCGGGAAGACATTACAATGCTGGAGGCATGGAAAACGTAGGGTAGTATGTCTCAAGTCAATTTTAGATAGTTAGCAATGTGTTGCTTTTTAGTTTTTAATCCAAATATGTGGCCTTTAAATTTTATACAGTTAGAATCAGTTAGCATACATAAATGTATAAGAATGTATATGCATATATGCAAAGTCTAGTGTGCGACCGTTTATCAACAGAAATAGCATTATTCTAAATTCACTCTCTTTCCACGTTCCCATGTAAGAGAGAGGCGGAGGTTCTGGTACCACAGTCACCCTCTCGTTCCATTGAAGTGGTCGCCTCAACACAAAACGCCCAAACAGCATCGCATCCCACAAAGCCGGTGCTAACAGCCATTCCGTCATTATCGCCGGACAACGAGTACCAGACGCTTCCGGAGTCGAAAGCTCACCACCACGGAACAAAGCCCTTCTTCCTTAGCCCAACTCGCGCAAATGTGGACGATGGCGAGGTCAATGGCGGTCAGGAACCCTCCCGCACTGTTACGGAGGAAGCACCGCCCAACGGTCCGCAGGAGCGGCGCCCTCTTGCCGGGTGCAGACACGCCGTCGGCGGGGGGCGTGAGTGGGAGGGAGGGAATGCACGCCAGAGGGTGCGCGGCCGAGCGTTCACTTCCTACCGCCACTCACCCTCTTCCTCTTCACCCCCATCCCAAACACTCGAATTTTACGAGGGTAAACAAATGGACGCGACGCTTCTGGTGCACCTGCAGACGTGCCAAGAATGATAAACCCTATGCCAGCCATGCTCAAGGGCTTTTAATCTTTCGCATGACGCGCAGAAAGGTACTAATGCGGAAAATTAAGACTCCTGCAATTTCACGAGATACTAGATGAAGGCCTGGGGCTTGTGGGGTGGTACATTATAATGTACACTTAAAGTGGACTTCAACTAAACTGTTTTGTTAGAGTGAAAATGAAAATAATTGTTGATATCCATGCTAACACATCACATAATTAAGAGATTATCTATAATGAGCCTTTGTTGTTATTCCTCACTAAGGGTCGTAATGTTATGACGAGGAAATCAGTCCCAATTTTGGAATAGAAGGATTTATTTTATGAAATCGTGGACAATTTTCTTTTACTAATATACGTATAACAACTTTGAAGACAATAACGACACCTTATCATAATTTACATCTTAAATTTAACTTGAATCATTGCTGATCGTAAATCTGGGTATCTTGAATCTAAAATGTTCAAGGGAGGTACCTTGTGGAAGGGAGCCATACTAAGGAAGTAAGAACAAACAGTAATTTCCAAAGAATACCTGTAGACAAAACTAGTCGTAAAAAATATATTATTTGGAAGTTACTGTGTTTGTTCTTAATTTCTCTAGCTTGTATATCTTGTTGTAATTCCCATGAAAATATAAATTTCAATTTTTCAAAATGCGAAGATGCGTTAGTATTTAAATCTTTCCGCAAATAATCTCGGAAAGAGAGTAGCTTAACATTTTGAAGGAAAATTACGTCATACTGTAACCTTAAGGGTAAATCTTTTCGAACAGCTACATACCGTAAAGTCTATGGGTAATATTTTTATTGTTAATTTTGTTGCGTTATGTATGTAAGGTTCGAGAAGATGAAAAGAGAAAAGGCAAATCGTACTCGTGATAATCTATGGTGTGATCATAACAAAGACGTAAATATAAATTGCACGGTATATTTCTCCTCCTAATAGCGGCTTAATTTGGTCTGCCAGTACTACTTTTTAGGTTGCCAAGCAGATCGCCTGTCAGAAACGAATTTTACGTAACTTAAGGGTACAACATGTAATGAGTGAATTAGGTGCAGGTTCTGTTTCGCATCACTTCTTTACGTAACAGACTCCGCGAGGATATAATATCAGTGACAGGCACTGGAGGCTACAAAGGCAGTTACCACCAGCCTTTGGGGGTTCGCCCGTTTGGTGTAAGCCGCCCGTGGAGAATGACTGATGGCCGCTGGCGCGTGCGCGGCTATGTGCAACTCCGTGAAGCAGCTGCTACCGTTCCGTTTCCGGATCAAAAGAATTTCATTCGCGTAATATCGGATCGAGCTTCAATATCCTCGGAGTTAATTGAAGGGACTGTTTGGCTGGCCGACACCTAACGGTTTCGACATAGTCACGCGGTTTGGACGACGTAAGTGCGTCATTATGGAGATCTCTCCATTTGCTTTCCTCTAATGATCACAAAAAATGCGGTAGAGGTGCTGCTGAAGAAGATCAGAAAGATTACGTTGTTTTCGAGAAATTTTCTTTGTATAATGCAATGCCAAAGGATTAATGAACAATATACGACGTAGTGGGGGCTCCCGGATAGCCAAGGGGGCAACGTTTACGACTTCAGCGAAAGCCGTCCCGGGTTCGATTCCCGGTGGGGGCCTACGTGCGAAATGACCAAAGTAGTCGAAGCACTTTTAACAGTACTTATACATGTTACACATAGTTGCAACTCTCGAGACTCTCAATTAGTTTGATTGCAGCACTCTCGTTAAAGAAGTTCTTATTTCATTAGTCTATTCCCAACCTATATGATACCTGTACTGAACTGCAGCGAACCCGGAAAATAGGTTGAACGGTATACGCTCCTACCACTACCTAATAATACTACCACTACTAGGACGTAGTGAAAATATTTCCAATCTTAATAAGTGCAGCAAAGAAATGCAGACAAGGACAGAGTAGTAACAGGAACGTAACGATCTCATTTTTAGTGGGAGGGTATTTATTCGTTTGAGATCCGAATGGAGATGTGGTCGCGGGTTGATGTGGTTTTAAATAAATGAAGAGGTAATCTATTTGGTTCCATTCGATGATCCACACCTGAATAATTTATTTACTCAGCGTTTCAAAATGTCCCTATTAAATGGAAAAAGAAAGTGCAATCTGAAATTAATTCGATGTTGAAATGCCATTGCTGAAATTCTTCAACACCGTAACTCATTGATTTTCATAACGATATTGGCTGAGGAAAAGGATTGATAGAGAAGCCTGGAGATTCGTAAACAACTAAGGTTGATAGCCGAACGAATGGCAACACGAGGGGCTGTTGTGCTGCATAAAGAAAGTGAAAGAAAGACAATTTTCGCTTCGACGACATCTTCCGGAACCGCCCGAGTATTACGATCACTTCTCCCGGAAACCAAAAGGGAATGGCGTCACGAAAACAAATGAACTGTAGAGACGCGCTTGGGCGAATGACGTTGTAAAGAGGGAAGATGAGACGGAAGAAGCGTTCTCCAAAGGAGGAGGGGAAAGACTCCTTAAGATGAGGAATTCCTTAGGATCAATCGCGGTGGAACTCAGTCACCCGACCGTCGCACGGCAGGGGCTCAGTGGGAGAAGAAGAGGGAGATGTCAACCCACGCCACCCACTCGGGGTATTTTCGAAAGTAGAGGCATGGAGAATTCGCGGAATTCACCTCGGTTCTTACGAGATTTATGAAATCCGAAATGAAACTGCTCCCTTCGTTCTTAGTCTTTCAATGCCGCTAGTACATTTGTCCAATGTACATTGGACACCATTCAAACTGAAATTTGATAGGTTCGAATGTTGAATGGAATACCGCTCTCTTCAAAAGTGCTGTGAATTATTTTGAATTTTTTTTTTAATCCCAATTTCAGTCAAATTCCTTGCATAAGAGCAAAATGAAGCTCTCTTACGAGTGACTGTTCATTTTTTGTGAATGATAATTCTATCTTCACAACATAAGTGGCCACACTACCACAAAAATTTGGCATCTATCGAGAATTACTATTTGATGAGGATGGGTCGAATAGCTGAAACTGTCGTTTGATTCAAAAGTGTCATTTATGCCAATGAATGATGACGATGATAACGGAGAGAAATAGTATCTGTTATATTTAATCTGTAATCTAATCATAAGGATTACGAATACAACAAAAATACTAAATGAACTCATCTTTTAAAATGAAAAGAAAACAAGTAATTCGTAGCTTGTTTTCTCGTTTATTGGCTTCCAGTAGTTAAAGAAGACAAAGACTGAAATGAGGGGAGAAAAACAGGAGAAAAATTCAATAAAGCTTCATAAATATTCACTAAAAATTGATGGGGAGATGGATAATAGGTAGAGAAAAAGGGGATGTGTTTGGTATGCAGACAAGTTATCTATTTCTAACCTTTTTGTTTCTATAGGTATCTATATCTAGTTGTATGCATTAGTTTATGTCTATAAACATGACTGCCTATTAATTTGTATCTACTGTTTGTACTAATTTTCTTCTATCTAAGTTTGTCGGATTGTTTGGATGTATTGATTTATTTACAAGTTACCTGTTGTTAATTGTTTTTAGTTATTAGCGTAATATTATTATCAAGTAATATTTCTAGAGGTTAGATGAAAGAGAGGCCATTTTGGTCCAACCTCGCCGTAAGAGCATGATGATAATAATAATGATAATAATAATAATGATAATAATATTAATACTTTTCTGTTATATCAAGAAAAGATGCAATGGCTGAGCAACAAATGCAGGTAGTAGAGAGAGCGGCAAAACGCTCGGAAGATCAGAGAGAAAAAGTACACATGAAATCGATTGTGAGGAAAAAAGGGTCGAAGGAATGCATGCAAAGGGGCCGATAGAAAAGGAGAAAGCCACGAGGAGAAGAATAGAATTGAAGGCTCCATTCGCAAAAATATCTGGTACGCTGCAATGAGACCAAAGAAAAGGAAAGAAGCTGGCAAGGAGAAATCCCACGGCGATCTCTCTTTTTTGTGGTCTCGAAAGCAGTCAATCAAAGAGAAGGAAACCATAACGAAAATGGAAATGCCTAAGCTTTCGAGAAGAACCGCGAAGCAAATACCTAACATAGCTTTCGCGGCTAGAAACGCGACGGAGATTTAATAATCATGCGGCAGCAGAAGAATGTTTCATCATTAATTCCACTTAGGCAAGAAAACTAATTAAGTCCGAGCTTACCAAAACTCTGTACTTTAAAAGTCTACGTAATCCTTTTCGTATCCAGAGTACAAAAAATGTAAATTTTAATAGGATTTATGTAATCTGCCAATACATGGAAATGTCTTCAGAAATAATTTAAAGACTCCGTAGGATGATTAGAAAATTAAGATTTACCTGCTTTAAATTTAAGTAAACCTCTTAGAATAAAAGAGGTAGACCAAATCTGAAAAGAATGAGACTAAAACTCGCATCTTCCACTTGTCGAGCGGCTACTCAACAAGTTATTAACGTTTGAGTTACTTCGCAGAGCGGGAGAAACTAATTTTCGGAGAATAAATCTATTTGGGGGAATACATTCTTTCTTTAAATTAACAAAAGTTTCGGTATTTCTACTTCATTACTTTCATACTCGCTAGATCAATACATTAAATAATGATTTGATTACGCTAAAAAATCAAAAACCAAATTTTAACGATATTCATTCTTCACTTAATAGACGAACGAATGAATCTGTAATTCCTTTTTCCTTAATTTCAATTTTGAGTCTGAGTTAGAGATTGTAGAATACTTTCTAACAAATTCAGTTACATTAATGTATTCTACCTGTGATTTTACGAGCGCGTTCGACGCTTCATTTCCAAGTGTTAAAACCTCTCTCTAGATTTCCTTTCTTTAAAAATAACGGGAAGGCAGACAGCAGAAGGCAAAAATTAACGGATAGGGGAACTATTCCGTTTGGGCTTTAAACTTCGTAATTTCCCAAAATTGGCGGCTAAGGCCATGAGTCCGATGTTCCAAACATTAGCATCCACGCAGGAGCGGAACCTTTTATTGAAAGATTGAGTTTACATGATAATAAATTGGGGAATTTGTTGACTCTGATTTGGAAAGAGAAAATTCTTGACGTGAGAATTTCCTAATGAATAGATTAGCATGGGAAAGAAGAAGGATGAATGCGGAGAAAATCGTGTCCGTCACCGCCGCGGGCAAGGGCGTTAGCACTTACATTAACTCGAAGCGTTTTTACATTATCGAATTAAAATCGAAGCAACGGCTTTCCTGCAGAGGGCGTTTCGTACTGTGGCGGAACAGTCCAATTATCCATTGGCAGCGAGATCTCCGGGAACAAAGCAACGTTCTTTTTTCTCCGATAGCTCATGTGCGAAATCTTATCTACCAATCATCCGCTGCATCTTGATCTGGACAAAAAAGACCGTTAAGTCATATTTCGCGGGCTCAGGTATGAAGGCATTCGTGAGTTCGATCTCCGCATCTCTTCCGCCTGAGTATGGAAGCATATCAAACGAACCGGGGGAAACATAAATTGCATTTTATCTTCGCTTTTGCTTGAGTGAATTAGTGGTTGCCAGTATACACCGAAAAAATCTAGTCGGTGCAATACAGCAGGATTTTATAGGGGAGGATGTTTCAAAATTGGCCGAACGTCTCTCCCAGAAATAAAAAACATCGGTGTTTCCCTTCAAAAAGGTCACTGTTGCAGCGAATGCTGTAAGTTTCGAAAGGCTATTTACCGGCTAAAAGTGCGGGCAAGCTACGGTACTTTCTTAAAACCTTATTATATAATTGTCAAGATGTGGTGGGCTCAACAGATAGGAATCTTCGGGTGTGTAACTGCGTTCTCTGGGGTAGTCTATCCTTTGTCAAAGAGGTGACTTATTTTTCACACGTTTGTTCTTTGAACGATGTTGTGCGGGAAAATCTGCACGAGAAGGGTCTGATATTGGAACTAGAGGGCGGGCCTTCGGATAGTCATGTGGTGTGCGTTCGGTGAAAGCGGTTCCGGGTTCGATTTCCGATGGAGGCTCGTGCGATATGACCTTAGTTAACTAACCACTTTTAAAATTACTGCTACTACTACTACTACTACTAGCTAGAGAGCGTACTAGAGCGGCATATAGCGGCTAATTTCGTAAAGGGGGACTTCAGGTTTGATAGCAGTGTATTGTATCAGAAATGATGAAGTCCATTGGCTGGAAGTCTCTTAAGGCTTGAAGAAACGAATTTAGACACTTGCTATTCGAGAAATGTTTTGATATTGATTTACATTATGAAATATGTGAGTGACATCGTGATTCCCTTTCTCAGGAAACGCGATTTTCGAAGCCAGACGCCAGAAAGGACTGACGAGGTCATAGCAAGGAAACATAGTTATTGTTGGTCTATTTTCCAGAATGGTTTACATTTACAATAGTGCCCCGTAAGCCGCCATACGACCCATGACAGAGGGAGTGAAAAGACCGACCTCCCTATTAGCTGCCTGATAGGTATTCCTAATACTATCTGGGAAAAGAGACCAGTAATAGCTATCCGTTCTCGCTAAACTCTCTCAAAATCTCTTTATAAGACACATAATGCACAAATACCGGGTGGTTACTTAGGAAGTTCGGTGTTTCTACAACCTCTGCCGTACATTATGTGGCAGCTATCAGGGCACTCATTTAAATGTAAAGATAGGAATTTCCGGTCGATAAAATATTCCTTCTCGTTAACTTTCATTCAAAATGATTAACCTTTAACGAGTAGGAAACTTTCTACTCGTTGGTCGTTACGTTCGATTTATCCATTTAGAACGAGTATCATCATCGGCAACCAGTCGAGGAATCTTCTGCAATCACTTCCCGCGTTAAAAACACCCGGAGGGAGCAAAAGTGAGAGATTGAGATGAGTTTCTTTTGGTTTGTTGAGGCGGAACGAGGGTTGAGGTTCAATTCGAGGAAGAAAGAACGCAAGGCTGGTTGCTCTAAAGAGAAGGAAGTTGAAATCACAAAAGACAATTTTAGTAGTCGATGGTGTGGAGGCCACTGTGTCGAGATGCTTCCTTCGAAAGGAACATCAACTCTGCTTGAGTGCTTCGCGGCGTTTTCAGCAATCCGCATGTGAAAGGGAAGTTTGGTTTAGCGAGCATCCTGTCGAGGAGACGGAAGAATGAGTGGAAAAGAATAACGCGAGAGCTCAATATGGTAGAGGAATAGCGTTGTTCTTTCCTGGATGAAATGGACGTAGTCCATTTTGGATATTCTGACGGAGCCATTAGAAAGGTCTTCAATAATTTCCGATCACTGCTACATATTCCGGATACGTTGCAGTCAGTTTATGATCGAGATAGATTTGGTTAAAGGAGAATTCATATTGTGAATTACAGATAGAAAATATATCGACATAAATAGTGCGACATAAAAACAGTAGTTTTCGAGGCATCTCAGATATACTCTGGAATTAAATGTTACATATCCCAAAATATTTTAAGGCGTACTTTGATTTGTAGATATTATTATGACAAAATTTTAATTTTTACCTCGGAAAATAAATTTTCCGAATGAAAGATCGTTGGCGACAGTTAAGTGCGTCTCTTCTCTCTCAATATTTGACAGGGGTGTGTATTTATGAAGGAATTCGTGCTTTCCTGGAGTATACTAGGCACTTATATATGGCAGAAATTCATCTAACCTGGTTGGAGATCCCGAGAAGACTTCATCCGGCGTGCATTTAGTTTGCTAGACTAGCAAATAACTTAGAATAGCAAATGCAAGTTTCAGGGATTTCTGTAAACAGCTTTTCAAATGGGAAGTGCCGTGGACTGTGAAAGAATGTCAGTGGGAATAGCGAGAATTCTGACAAAAATTACCAGAAGAAAACTGGTACTTAAAAAAGTGGCATCCCTAACACCCAGGAGATCCTTCCGAGAGGACGGCAATCTCACAATGACTTGCGAGTCTTGAAATAGAATGTTCCTTCCGGGAGTTCCGGGAGCAAGGTAATGCGGCGAAAGGAGGCACTTTCATTTTTAATTTCATCCTCCGGACATGTCGCTAATATTGGGACGAGAGCTTGTCACAGTGAAACGCTAATCACGGTAACTATTTATTTCCAGTGATTATAGCCTGAGGGTGCCTCTGTCAATTGCGATCATAAGGATTCATTTTGCTGCTTCAGCCAAGTTTTTGGATGCATTGAAGCTTCGATCATCGTTCTTCACGATTTACGTGGCAAATAAAGCATTAACGCAAAGGAGCTGTCACTATAAAGCATGACTCTTGAGTAGATCTTACAAGACATGACTAAAAGGAAAGATGTCCACACAGAAGAGCACCGTCGATACGCCGGAGGCGACTCTTACGAGGGACGAGAAGGTCGCGGAGAAAGTTCCCTTCACAAATCATCTGAGCTCAGTGACACTTCATGAAATAAAAAGTACGTGAATAAAATTTAAATGTTGCCAAATCAAAATGAACACGCTACATATGCGAATCGTCGGTAAGTTTTCGTACGTCTTGTTACATTCACCGCCATCACATTGAGTTCAAACGCAAGCATTTCTGCAAGAAATATAATGAGTCGGAAATGGAGGATTTTTGTTTTGCGATGATTTTTGTTACACAAAATTCGGAAGAGAAAGGGGATATGGGAAATAACCTCATGCTTAAGACTGTCCACTATAGGGGATGGATCGACTAGTACGAAAAAGCTTTAGAGAAGTCGTTTTTGCCGGAGATGTACACGGAATGAACCGGTAGGTGTTTATACAATTTCGAAACCAAAGGAAAAAATCGGAGTCCGTGAAAGGAGGAAGAATTACATACCGAGGAAAAAGGCTCGATTTAGATAAAACGCAATAAAAAAACAGCGTAAGTGTAGGGCTTTCAAGAAGCTTGGTTATGGCAGTTGAGGACTTTCCCTTTCTTGACGCGCCTACCGCCGAAAAACTTCTCCAGATGCCCTTCCGGGTATTCCTTTTATTGTCTTTTCAAGCTTCTTTGATGCGCATCAAGAACAGCATACCATCGCTTGAGACAGCGACCGTTGAAGTTGAAAGCAAACGGAGGACGATGTTATACAGATAAACGGCAAAATGAGCATCTGGTGTGGGTGAGATTGGCATAAAGATAAAGCGCAGTCGTTTTCATTCATTTAATTTAAAAGAATTCATTTACAACATATGGCCATTATAATCAATTTATCCATAACGATATTCCCGTAAAGGTTTACCCTTATTCAAGTAATTAGTAATTCATAGTTGAACAATGCTCAGTCACTCCGTACTCCCTACACAATGAATTATGACAGAGATAAAATTAAACAGCAGGGTGTATACCAACTTTTTGAAAACATCGAGTTTATTTCTCTAAGCCCATTATAGGAATCATAGTTTAATTCAAATATTAATCGACAATAAAGCGAATTTAAATCTTTCCTTCGTCGTCTTTCTTTTACAGATGTATACCTGTTAATAAAACAGCGATCATCGATTACATTATAAAATATTTCTCATTTCAAAATGGGATTTCTGAATGCTAATTACTGAAAATCGGATCATTTTCGTTTCAGGACTACAAATCATGGCCAGGTCATTTTCTTCAGGTCTCTGTTCACATTTCTCCATAAAAGAAACTGAAATGGCCAAATGTTTCACAAGCGACAGAAAAATAATTAAAAAGATGGAGTATCGCATTAAATTCCTTTAATTCCAGCTAACATCATTGATTTAAAAGCCTAAGGCTTAATATTATAATGTATATTTGAAATGGGCTTTAACTTGAGTTCAGTTTAAGGCCCGGTATTATAATATTTTGTATAGCGAAGATTATGGTTAATCTCCCGTATACCTTATGGATTAGCTTGGATATTAACTATAATCTTCACTTTAACAAACCATTATAATACAGGGCACTAAAGTGAACATTAGTCTGCGCCCATTTTAAGTATTCATTGTAATACCGGGTCTAAAGTTTTTTCCAGGAAAATACCGCTTTAGCGTGGAAAGTACTCTCACTGGACGTAATAGAAAGATCGATTAACGGAGTGGAAAAGGAATTGATATTTATGCATTGCCTGTCTTTTAAGAACGATTAGGAATAATACTGATTGAAGCCTTCACAAAGGAGCCCCTAGTGAATCTTCATCGGTGACTTAGATTAAGATTCATACCCCGCAAGCCGCCAGTGACGTATCGCAGGGGGTGTATCAACACCAAAGACCTATAAGAAATAAAAGGTTGGAACTGGGATGTCCCCAGAAATCAGTAATCCGGAGCTTCCCGTTTGTCCCTGAGCGCGAGTTCCGCTTGCCGAAAGACGGCTTACGGAGTGTTTTTAAACCTCTAAACTAAAGACCTAACCTAATCCATCCTGACTTACAACACTGAATTCACCTTCTATCAGAGAATCGATGTACATTAACGCCTGGCATTCCAGCCGCTCTGCACAACAGCTCCTTACAACTGACGAAGCCGAAGATTGAGGCTCTTATAAGAAAAGAGTGTAAGTGCGAAGAAGTAAATGATAGCTTTGTTGAAACAGCGATGTAGGGGAACGAGGCTGATAATTGACTCCGACGGCATTTTGGTATCGCCTTTTACTTTTTACCGAGCGGCACTCGGAGGAACGGAGGAGGAAACCGCGAAAGCGTGGTAACTGGATCGGATTTCATGCGAGTTGCGGTGTTTTACGACTCTCTTACAACTGAGAAGTTCCCGCTTAGGCATTTCTTGCGACGAGTAAAGTACGATCTACATAAAGTGATAAGAACTTGGTAATAGGCCGTCGGAATGTAGCACATAATGTTGTTTCAAATATGTATAATGAATTACAATGAGAAAAATGAGCGACTGGATTTATTGATTTTATTTAAGTGTTGTATCAGTTATTATATGTGGCATTTATTTTTGTGAGCTGATAAAATGCACCATTTTTACCGAAGTGCATTGTTTGACCAATCATTCAACACACTTTTTAAAGGATGAAACGCCAATAAAATGTACACATTGAGTTTCTTCATAATAAAATCTACATATTAATAATAATAAATCATAATTTTATTCATTATTTTTATTTCTAAATAATATAAGCTGATGAGCAATAACCACGTTAAAATCTAACGGTTGGATTTCATTAAAATTTTAACGGAGGCATTTTAATTAGAGTTTAGATTCTAGGCAGTGGTTCATGACTTTACATATTTACAGAGACAAAATTTATTAATCGATAGATTAATTTGCTGGGCAGCCATTATCATAGTCATCTAATAATATCTCGTGATGACTCAACTTCATGACATTTTATTTTCCTCAGTCGAAGGTTAAATTTGAGCTGAGATCGAGGTTGCTCATTATTAAGGTTCAACTTTATTTCGCTTGAATTGCGGCAAAAAATATGCTTGATACGCGTTTTATAAAAAAATATCAAATTCTTGGTCGTAACGAAGCGTTAATATCATTTTATTTTTAGGAGACGATTCTGTGTCGTTTATGCGGAATATGTCGGTTTATTGCGGAATGCGATGGAGAATCTCAGAGAAGAAGTGATCTTCCGTGTTGATAAAAAAAATGAAATTATCCATTTTCCTCTTCGATTTCCTTAACATTCAAATCATAGTTATTTCGGACGAAATTAGCGAATATCTTAAGAGCGATGATTCGAAAGAATTCCAATTAAAACGTAATGAAAACACGATGGTAGAGTGGAGCTGATAAAGAATCTTTATGGTCTATAAAAAAGGAGAACTCCCAAGAAGGTTATAGCGGTGTAAAAATGCGAGCTTTCAAGTGCTCTTTAGCAATGCCCTGAAAAATGCTCGATTAGTATTCATCGGTTTTCTCCTTAATTTCTAGAACACGTATCACATACCAAGAAAAACAGAATACAAAACCCGCAAGCACTACCAATCGCATCAACTTTCGCTTCAATTTTGGACGTAGAAACATAAATATTGACATTTTAGAAGGCAATTGTTACCTCAGATGTTCTGAATATATATTTAACTTCGGGATATTCGTATGTTAAACGCCGATAAGTAGGTGCGGTTGGATAAATTACAGGCAGTTACAATAGATATGCAACATTTTTCAGAGTGAAGAAAAATTTTACAGGAGAGAGTATTTTGACATCGAATTCTCTTCAACGCCGTTGTCAGACAATGACTTCTCCCTTCGCGTGAGCAAAGTCTCTTATTAAAGCCTAATTGGGAAAGAGCAGAGCTGAGGAACGAGTGTTTGACAATGGGATCCATTCGCCCCGCAGACAATGAGGAACGGGTTGAGATGGAGAGGAGAAAGGTTTAGGGATAGCTGTAGCGTGCAGAGGGCAATCTCCACATTATAATCTCACTCCGCCTTTACTTCACCTAAATGACCGGCCATCAGATTTTCCAGCATTTGCCGCATTCGCGGAGTCACAATGCGTATCTTCTTGCCCCAGCTGCCCACTGAGTCATCGACCACAACTACGCATTCCCGCAAAAAATAACCCCTGGAGAGAGAGGCTTTTCTCTTTCTGCCCTTGGCTAATCTCCACCTTCTCGCCGATAACGCACATCCGCTTTATTCTCCGGGGACAGAAAGCGCGGTGCACAAATGAAAAGAAACCGGCATGTAAGGAACCGGTCGGTGTTTCTCCTCAGATGGACGAAGTTTCGAGTCTAATATTATAGACGCCAAAGGAGTAGTAATCATATTTTGAGAGAATGGGTAAAAAGAACGACAGGTAGTTAAGGATCACCACGAAGAAATAAAGGACACTGGAAAGATCCTACAATGTATAGACCAACATATTTATATTACTGTATAGTATTGTTAAAATTGCTGACAGACAGCTGAGGTCATTTCGCACGTAGGCCCCCACGGGAATCGAATCCGGGACCGTTTTAACTGAAGTCGAACGCGTTGCCCACTTGGCTATCGGTAGCCCATCATATGTATTAACGTTCGGAAACATTGAGTATCCCTCTAAAGCAACTGCTGATTCGAATTGAAGTTTATGTAAGGATCCGAAATTCTCAGCCTATCAGCAAATCACTGGTCATTAAATATAACCCAATAAAAAATCCTACGGATGTCATATCATCTATAGCAATATTAAGACGAAGCTATTAGGTACATACATTATTTTCTATCCTCACTGTAACGAAGGATAATGACTTATTAAACTGACACATGGCATTCCTCACCAGAAATCAAACTGTATAAAAGTTATAAATAATTACTAAAGTATTAAGTTTTGAAATATCAGCCGCAGAGTAAATCTCTTTTTATTAGCGACGATTCCCTATAATCCTTCCAAAGATAAAAGGGCAGACTTATAAGAATCAGCAAGAATGGGACCTCATGAATAAGACATCGTTTACTTATGAGTAATTCGTCTTCGTAGGAATCATTTGAGATTAGAAATAATTATATTAGTTACTATACGATACTTCAAAAGTCCTTACAGAGCTAGATAATAATTACCTGAAACAGTAATTGTCTTATATGCACTGAAACAAGTTCTTAAAATAAAAGTTTCTATACACGTCAGTGAAATAAAGAAAACAATTGAAAGATATTATAGAAAATAAAATTAACGTTAGTATATTTTTTTCCTATTCCAAACACATTTAAGGATAGAAATATTCAATCTTCGTACCGGTTAAAGAATTCATTGATCACGGA
Organism: Ladona fulva; assembly: GCA_000376725.2. Lineage (NCBI taxonomy): Eukaryota > Metazoa > Arthropoda > Insecta > Odonata > Libellulidae > Ladona > Ladona fulva. The sequence continues at coordinate 2,309,018 of KZ308157.1, forward strand.
TCTGCTTGACATCATTAACGTTCTAAAATGACTTTAAAAAAAGGCAATTTCGCGAAAGAAAGAAAGCGGGCCAGAAAATCTACCGGATTCCGGTAAAAAGAAATAAATCAAATAAAAGGACGGAGCCATAAATTTTCAGAAATGCACGCTTCGCCAAATAAAATTTAATCGCCCCGACAAAACACTTCTCCGCGATCACGCTCGGGAGACTTCGAGACCCAAATACTCCCTTCATTACAAAACCCTTGGGCCTTTGTTGCCGGCGACTGGAGCAGGGGAAGAGGGAGGATTCGTAACACGCCGAAAAAATCATGGAGCCGGAAGCCCTTCCAATATAATGAGAGGCGAGGAAGGGCGTGGGTGGGGAGGATTTCACCACCTTTCACGGTAATCAGAATGGGCAGACAAACTCCTGTTACGGACTATGATTCTATGCGTTAGGGAAAAGAAAGTAGGTTACCCACCGTTTTGATCGCCATCATTCCTAAAAGGAACAACTTTTTGGAAATTGGAAGGAACAATCGAAGATTTCAATTTTCTGGATTCTACCCCAAAAAAATTGAGGAAAAAATGTTTCGTGAATGAATTCCGGTATCCTCGATTTCTATTCGGTAAATTAGAAGTCGGTAAATAGAACTCGTTAGCTATTTTTCTATCACGGAAGGGAAAACAAGAAACTGTGAAAAATTATCACCTTCAAAATTTCTAGTTTGGATGGTGTAATTTTTTGAAAATTGATTGGTGAACAAAGTAGGCCTTGGAGAATTTTTCTATCAATCGCAGAAAAGATGAGAAAAAGAAGAGTCTTATATTTTTAGAAAAGAGCTATTTTCTAGTTACTTCAAGAAGTAGTGATATTTTCAGGAATACAATTAGAACAACTAGTTCCTACTTAACAAAAACTGAGCATTTCCCCTTAAAATATTTTTACTTTCTAATCGTAAAACTTATGATAAAATTACTAAGAGAAAAAAGATACGTCTCTAAAAAGATAAATAAACGCTACATTGGTAAGTAAATATATCATGACGGTTAAAATTTTTTCTACTATCACTTATTGTTTCAAATAGTTTATCCATATTGTAAATTAATATAACATGATATTAATTAATGTGCGCAGTTAAACATAATCACGTTTAAACCAAATCACTCGAGTAAATACAGTGTAAAACTTACCAACAAGGCATAGCGTTAGAAATGCTAGAATAACAATGGGAATCCGTTTAGAAAGGTAAGAATTCTCGTTGTAAAAATTGGGCCTGTAATAATTAAAAGGGAAAACATAGGCGGCTTTCCTTGGCGAAGTTTACTGCTTACTGCTCTGTATCACAGCATTTACAATGTAAATTTCGCCTTGGAATATTTCACCTGCATTTCGCTCCCTCTGTAAGTATTCATGCAAAACACTTCATTAATTATACAGGTTGCCAATACCATTACACTCGGATTAGCAATGCTCAGTAATCCCAAGATTTTCTCATTACTGCCGCATTTCCATTAGTATTCGCCTTTGGCGCAAAAATTTGTTCGTTTTTTCATTTCTCCGCGTTCTGCACAACGCGAACTCATTCTCCTTCAAATAAGAATCGGCCATTAAACCAGTTCTCCGCTCCGTGCGATTTTAAGCACCGATGCTTTCCGCCGCAGTAAAGGATTCATCATCTTGGGTCGCGCCTTATGAGAGACCGCGTCTTGCCGCAGAATCCCCTGTAAAAGAACTCCTTTCTCTTCACTCGCTCCCTTTCATTTCCACAAACACGCACCGATACTGTGGTTCCCCTCTTCGGTTACCATCTTGCACGCGGGCGTTAATTTCATTCTCTTCCTCGGATCCTTATCCAGATACCTTTTTTCCTCGCAAATTTTTACACCACAACTATTCTCCTTTGGGATCAACGAAAATGACCGATTTTCGCAACAAAGATTACCATTGACTATTCCTGACACATGTGCGAATGAAAGGGGAAAGTGGGGAGTACGAAGGAAAACGATAAAGCGCTCGCGTTATTAGCCATGAGAACTGTTTAAAAGACCCGCGAAGTTATACGCGGCTTTCAAATAGAATTTAAAAGTCGCACCTTTAAAGCTGCTTTCTGCTCCTCAAATCATCAACAAAAAGTCTTAGATGATAATTAATGTTAGCAATTGGTGCTAATGCTATTTCAAGGTGAAATTGCAGTTGCACATGAATTATTATCAATATTTAAAAGCGCCCTTTGTAAGTAATTGTATTCGGAGGAAAATGTTTTTTTATCTACTGTGATCTATATATTTTTTTTGTTTGAGGGGTGGGGAATGAATTTACGCACCCTGACAGGTGGCCTACGGAGCCTCCCCGTGTGTGGGACTCGCTCGGACAGCTCATGTACAATTATTATGAGCAATTGTTTGGTATTTACATTCTTAGAACTTTTTCATATATTTTGAATTGTTCGATGTGTAATAATTTTAGGTCACCACTGACCCAGAGTCTATCCGCAGGTAATTATTATAATGAATAATAAATAGGTACATTAAAAATAAATAAATTTCTCCTAAGGCGAAAACATTTCGTCGATCTATTCTTCTTTATTTTACCAATTTTAGGGTGATAATTAGTTCGTTGATTTTTAAAAGAAGGACTGTGTGACTAAAAATCTACAGAAACAGTTCTTTATTCCATTCTTATAAAAGACGCCTCGTGGGCTCCGTTGTTTTAGCTCAGATTGAAAGTTGAAATTTTATGACAATTCTTTGATCTATCTTAAGGGCATTCAGAAACATACAGTAATTAGTCAGCTATTTTGAAGTGACCAGGAAAATATTTGAACGGCTATGATAATTCCCAGATTTAGAATTTTAAACATTAAACCTTTGAAATATTACATGCCAAAGGCTTGAATTCTAAATAATTAATTAATATATTTTAATTATATTTGAAGGTATTACAATTTGATTATCTCTTATTCCATTGGTGTACAGTTTCTAGTCTTTATCCCAAACTCTTACGAAATTCTCGAGATGTTGTACTTCAGTCCCTGTAAAATTATTCCCATGGACAAGTTTTCGCATGAGAACAGCAGAAGAGTTTTGAAATGGGCAACAGAGGAGATAAGGCTAATTAGTACCCCGAAAAGAAGTTTTATTTATAAAGCAGGCGAAAGCAAACAATATAAATGAGAAGTTCATCCACGGATTTCACCGGAGAAAATTGAATAATCCCTTTCACAGGGTTCATATTTGTAATAAATAGTTATCAACGTTACCGTACACAGTGAAAAACAAATCTAAATCTACTGAAGTTAAGAAGCAAAGAAGTAACGTGCATACAGTACATGTTTCCATCCTAATAGTTAGTAGACAAAATGAAGACGCCCAAAGCATTCTCCAGGCAGCATTAGAAGCACAAAGCAGACGAGGCGACCTTTGATCCTTCTTTGAAAATGAACGATAAATCGCTCATGAACCTCGGGATCCTCTATCAAGAAGTTAAATCTCGGTGTATTTAAAAAAGAGATAAAAAGTGAGATAGTAGCTGCGAGATTTTCCGAAGCATGTATTCCTAATGGTACCAGTAGTCTCGCAACTGAAAGACACCTAGGACTCTAGGAAAAACCACGGAAAATTTTAGCGAGCAACGCCGGAGTTCAGTGAAAAGCATTTAGTTGAACCTGCAAGCAAGAAGTTCCGTGAGACACAAGAGAAAAAACAGGCGAGCTGTGGGAGAAAGGAAGAAAAGAAAATCGGAATTATTTCAGTCGCTCGCAGCGGGAGATAAGACGGGCTCCGCTTTGTGGGAGACGGAATCTTTGAATGGCCAAGGGAAAAAGAGATGAAGGAATAATGAAACCGGTGAAGATGAGAGACGCCCGTATCCCTTAATGGGAATCGGGGAAGACAGAAGACGCAAAGGAAGACGCCCAACATAACATACCCACTGAAACTCTCACTCGGTTATGGGGAAAACAGCCCGAGAGGAAATCGTACGTAATGCCGCGGCGCGATTGCGTGAAATATTAAGGTTACCGTCGCAACATGTGGAGTCCTAGACGGCGACCGTGTGGTACGCGCGGCGAGTTAAAACTTTCCGCCTAAGGAATGAATTGGAGCGAAGGTAGCAGCTACCGTCCGATTCAGCCCACTCCCACTTCCTCCCGAGACGGAAACGGTCAAAAGTTTAAGCGAAGAAAGGAAAACGAACTTTTTAACGGCACACGTCACGCTTGGCGTTTGCGAACGAAATAACACACTTATCGTATAATATCTTATATCGTAACGAGTCGGTGGTACGTACCAGCATTTCCCGTTCAGTTTAGCCGTTTCTTCTAAGCTTTTTCAAATCTCGCTGTGAGTTGCAAGGGAAGGATTTGCATTCAATAAAACGGAGGTCTGCAAAGAGTGGGCGGAATGTGAGAGGGCGGTCTCAATGGTAATTTTTTCACCTGTCTGTTTAGCATTGTGGTGTACAGTGCGTAGATTAATAGGTGATCGTGTTACGGAGTCATGTGCCGCGCAGGAGATTTATGATCTTCGAATCAATTCGCAGAAAGTTTTATTAATATTGTGGACGATTAATTATTTTTCTGAATGTTAAAACCTTAACATTATAAAAGGGTAATTTTGTTAATTTTTCACGAATAATTTTCTCCCCATGTTTATTTATCCGTAGGATTTCACACACTACCAACAACGGAAGATTTTTTCTATAATAATCTTAGATAAAAGTTGATGTCATCAACTGATAATTGCTGAGTTTAAATTGCTATTTTCGCTTGTTTATCTGATTCCATGATGAAACCTGCATCCCTGAGACATAATACACAACGAAAGGTATAACGTTTCACGTGAGATAATTTGATTGTGGACATTGATGCCTGATTTCTGCGTCATACGCCGACTCAATAATTATTGTAATGAACTGTCTGATTAACGCAAACCTTAAGTAGATAATGACGATAATCTATCATTTTAGTATTTTCACCCAAATCACCGTTATGTTGTTTCCAAGGCGTCAAGAATCAACTCAAAAACGGCCCATTTCTTGTAATGGTGGTTTCTTCGAGGAAAATTTATCAAAATAAAAATAGCAGAAAATAAATCACATCGCATCTGAGCACAATGAGGAAGCGAGACGCCGAGAAATGACATTGGGAAGACGACTGAGTTATCGCCGATCCCAAAAGCCGCGACATCTTTTCCATCAAAGTCGGGAAAACAGAGTTCGTCTTCAGTCCGGAACAGGCGAATCGGGATCAGTGGCACACTTCCGAGGATCGCTTGGAAATGGAAAAAAAGCCTACTGAGGGAAGAACGAGACAAGAGAATCCTTTTGGCCTGAAAATCGCACGCTCGTCACAGCCAACGACGTGTATGTACAAAAGCATAACCAATCGGCACAAGACAAGAAACGAACCTGAGTGTGGAAGAACAAAGCGCTTTCCATGGCGTTTTTCCATAAGGGAAGATGGACACCAGTCGTAAAGAAGAAATTATCCATTCTTTTTTACTCCGGGATGATACACGTCCAATGATTTGGCCGCACAATTATTTTGTTTCCGTAGCGTGACCGCTGAGTGGTTTCAAACCGCGTCTCGACCCACTTCTCGAATGACCTTCCGTTTCTGTAAAAGCTTTAATTGCTTGCGCAGATCAGGAAATCGCAAGATCGATTCAGTAGATCACCGACTTGTAACCACTGCGCTGCTTGCAAGCACGATATGAAGCTTAGGATTACCCGCGTAATTGCCTCTCGTTTCGCGCAGAGTTTTTCCACTCGAAGTTTCCCAATTATTTGTGTAATATTTAAAACGTAAGATCTCCTTGGCAATGGTCAGCGAGCGAAGGACACGATCGAGGGAGTGAAATGAGAAAAACGCGTTGTGCTACGGAAATGCTTGTTTAAATCCTCCGTTGCGTCAAAACAAATACAAAGAAGAGGCGTAAACAACTAAGTTAAACACGTTCATTAGCGCGCGAGGACATGTTTACGCTATTGTAGGTCATTGAAAAGGGAATTTTGAATGACCTCTGACGTGATGTTGATTTTTCTTGCCGGCGAAACTATAAGGAGTGGATATTTTTATTTTACCGGAATCATACATTACACAATTATTAAGTTTTAAATGAAAATGAAGAGATGCTGGACACGTTTGGTAGTAGATTGTAGTAACACATCTGTTGCTTATCAAACAAAAATATACATATTCAGTATTTACTGACATGTTTCTGAGTTAAGTACGAGTATCAATGGTATACCTTAAAAATGTAAAATCAAGAAGTAAGTAACGGTTACCACTTTAGCAACCATAGGATACAATGATTGCGGATTAAGATATTTATTAAAACGCTTTCTTCTGTATTTGGATTTATTCACCTTGTACATATAAAAGGAAAAATATACAGAGTATATCTCAGAGCAGTCTCTAGTTTCTAAGCTGTCCAAATTGAATTTCTTAAAGCTGCGTAATAATTATTTATTTTTAATTTGAATTCACGCTTTCAGTCTCAAGAAAAATGAGTTACAGGTAAGACCCATTATGAAACGAAAGTTGTGGCACATGTTATGTAGCGTGATTAATTTCTTTCATCCTAATTACCGCGATACTCGCGTTGTAAATTTTCTTTCGGATCACTGAGGTTTGATCAATTTGTTTGGTTCCATACTGACCAACGAGGTCATCAAGCTCGTAAGCAATCGCGTTGTGAAGTCAGGTTAAGGTCGTAGAATGATTTAGAGCAAAAAAGAATAAGGGCGAAGCCGGAACGGATTCGAAACATCACCGCCTGCGCTAAACGCATAGCAGGAACCAATTTTTGTTTCCTTATCCGAGAGGAAATACCCTTTGATTCCACTGAAGACCGAACATATCTTTGACGTAATAAAAGGGAAGGCATAAACCTATATTGATAAATACCGCTAATATGAGTAAAAGAAGAAAATATTGATGTTGATTGACCATTTATTTGGCGAGGTTAGGCACATAACTTCATATTCTGTTTTAATGCCTCCCAAAATCAATGAAAAAAATCAAGATACGGAGTTAGAAAAAGTGACCACAACTTACGGTCGACAAAGAAAATACCAACTTTGGGAGAAGCATCCACAGGGATAGGGGTGATGTATGAACATTTCAAAATGAAACGATTTTAATGATTAAGGTGATTTCAGCTATGACGTCCATGCCACAAGAGTCACTAAATTTACAATTAAAATACATTGCGTTATATATCGCAGAAGGCAAACTCTTCGCCACCACGTTTATCCTCAATTCCCTTTCAATGAGGCATTCCATTCCATCAAGGTGCGACGCTCAGACAAATCTATTACGAAACTAAACAGTCCCGCCTAAAGCTAGGACTCTCCTACTTCCACTCTACTCTCCGGAAGATGGCGGCCCACCCCCGAGAACCTCCATCCCTTGCAGAAGATAATCCTATCTTCCTTCCTTTTTTCTGCCTTCTCCAGGAATGGTGTATCAGCCTCTGGGAACTCCCACAACGTGACCGCCGTTCGCGTCGCGTTTTAACGAGGGCGATGAGAGATGCCGCCACCACTGCCCCCTCTCCCCCTTCGCCGAGATTCCCGCGAAACTGCGCACCTGGTGGCGAACATCTCCCAGACGCTACGTTTCCGAGGAATCCGCGGCTGCAGCGGCAATGGGTGTGTTCGGAGGCGCGGAGAACACGGCTGCGATCTCGACGGGAGGCGAAAAAAACGACCCGAGGCGTCCAAACATATTTCATCTTCAATGGATTGGTGGCCAAGGTCGACTTTAACTTCGGTCCATGTCAATTAAAAATGACGTCCCGCCTCCAAGGTTATTTCGATGTTTATTCCCAGCTGAGGATGGGCCGTCGAAGGCGGGATGAGGCGACGCGGGCTGACGAACGTCCGAGGAGATTTTAACGCGCAACGCGGACATATATTTGGTAGAGATGACTTATCTATCTGCCAATACCTCCTTTTTGGACGGGCATAAATAAAAAGAAATGGGTCCCCTGTCGAATCCTGTATCCGGCTTCCAAAATTTGAGTCTCTTGGGAGGATCGTAGGAAGTCATTTACAATTCGAATTAGGGAGCTGAGATGCGTTCCGCGATATCAGATATTTTGTTGCCATGATTTGATGTGAGAAAAGCTTCGAAAATTGAATCAAATTACTCTGAGCATTCCCAGTGACTGGTGAAAGTTTCAATCAATCAATAAGGGACGCATGGAAATATCCAAACCAAAACTAGGATTCGAATCCGGTACGTTAGAGTTAAAGTTGCAGTGTAGTGCAGCTCTGGTACATATATACCGCTATTATTTGAAAACATGTTTGATTGAATTTTGTTAACGTATATATAATTTATTTTATTAAGTTAATATTTCAAAGTAATTTTACAGGAAATATTTCTGCGGGATTCTATCAACCTTTGTAGGTCTTAAATTGATTACCTAACGCTTAGACGAATTCATAAAAAGGGTGGTAATGCGGTTATGCGATTTATCTAAAACATCGTGGTAGTTGCACTCCAACATTAGAGGCGAAAAGATTCACGAAGTTGAGATAAAAATCCAATCTTACGAAAAAATTCACAAGAAATTAAAGAATGGCGCGAACCAGGGAGATGATAATTTAATATTACTCAACGGAGAGAAAAAATTACGAAGTGTTTCTATTTGCGAGAAGAATATGTAAAAGAATCTCAATCGGATAAGCCAAACAATAGGGGAGAGAGCGTTCTTCAAGATAGGGCTGATAAAACGGCCGAGAATATTTTTCTTTTCCGACAACCTCACGCATCATCCTTGCTATATTTCTTAACTTACTTGCAATACTTCCATTGTGCTATCGCGACGGAAATTTTCGATGTAAACTTATTTGCATAACCGTCAAATTGTTGCATCGAATAATTTATAAATAAACCTTTCAGCCGTTTTATCTCCCTACATGCAGCAAGGATCAGGCAAGGTAGGGTTTTGAAAAAGATGCGAAAGAGCGCGAAGACGACCCAGCAGAAGATGTGATGGTATCACGCGAGGAAGATGGCTTCCGGCGATTCTTATCTATCCAACGAATGGCTTCGCGAGATAGGAATGATGGCGGAGGGCTTCCAGAACGGTACCTTAAGCACAATCGAAGATCGTGGACGAACCTAGGAAGGTTGGGGTTTAGGATTAGCAGCTCCTGATGAGAAACGAGGTTCGCCAAGTTACACGACGACCCCGCTGATTTCTGCTCCTCACACCACCTCTTGGAGATTCCGAGTGGGATATGGGAGGGATGAAACAACGATCCGAACTTAACCTTCCTCGAACACGCCTTTCGACTACGCTACCACCCTTTTTCCCCGCGAAAATCTTTCGAGCGATTGTCTTATGAAATGAAATTCCGACAAGATTTCCTTTGGAGCTCCGAGATCGTATATTTGTGGTCCCCTTCGAGGGAACAAGTTGCGGACGCGGAGCTTAGGATGGGAAGTCAGCAATGAGCGGGATGGGGTAGATAAGTCGGGAAGGAAAGGGTAAGGTGAAGATAGCGTGGGATCGAAGCGCAGGGAACCTCTTAAGGTCAAGGGTGTTTCAGGGTTGAGTACCGGTGCGCTAATTGTACTGAGACTCGCCATCTACAGCAACAAATTTACAGAAGAGTGGGGATAAGAAAATGAGGGCATCCAAACGTTAAAATCTCCGTGAAACTATTCTCTAAGTCTGGTTGAATTCGGACACTTTCGGAATTTTATCTCAATAACTATGATTACAGCAAAGATGTTAAAACGGCAAATTAGAAAAACGCAGATGTTTAAAAATGAAATTTAGAAAGGTTCAGGATATGCTTTTGGGATTCGTAAATAAAAAAAATCACAATTCTTGTCTGTATACGTGATATTAAAAAAAATAGCTCGCGGATTTTCAGTCGGGTAAGATCTTAAATCCGCGGGCTGTTTCTTCAACATATTCACCGGGAAAACTAGGAATCTTTTCTAATATGCCTTTTCTGTCTAACTCTTAAATTTATGAAATGCAAGCAAAGACCTCTGGACGACTATTGCAGGACGATATGAAAACAGGAATGCATCAACATTCTGTAATCTTTATGCTTTAGGAATGCCTGGTGCTACCGCGAAAGATTTTTTCTGCGTATATGTTACGAAAAATTTGATGTTCGATATTAATTGAAAAAAAAAAAAAATAAAAGGACATGAAAAAATTCTGATAGGACAAGGAGTTTTTTTTCATATCCGTTTTACCTTGGGATTTTTCCTAGGTGCACGCCTTATCGCACCAAATAACCCCAAATACCCTTTTCCTTGTGTGTTATCCTTAATTCTCTTTTCAATCACTTTGTGTTGTCAATTCCTCAACGAAGACGTTAGGCATGGACGATACCGTACAAATCGCCATGCTATGTGTTGTCTTCTTTGTTCCTGATTACCACTTCACCTCCAGTCGGACGAAACCATAATACCCCTTCAAAGTCTCCCAAAATGGCTTTATAATGTTCTAGCTCGATAGTTTAATTGGATAAAGTCTCTGCTCGGAAAGCGGAAGATTCCAGGTTCGTGTCCTGGTCCTGTCAGACATTTTCAAGCCTGTTTTTCCTTGGAATAAATAATATATACCTTCCCCGTCATTTAACGTCAAAAATGTCTCACAAGGAAGGGATTACAGAATGGAAGAAAAGTATATATACTTCGCAGACAACCAAGACTATTTTGCTTCTCTTTAGCGATGCAGTAGGTTAAAGAAGAGAAACGGAGCTTCAGGACGCTACGGAGGCGAACTCTAGTGGTGAAACGGGCGAACCTTGCAGAAAGGAGGGTAATTTTATCGTGGACGTCAGTTTAACTTATATCCATCGCAATAACTTAAATTGGTTAACAGCGAACATGTACTACCGTGGGGAAAGTTGATGGATGACGATTGTTTGGGAGGAGATCCAGATATCTCACGAAAGGGGGGGTTAATATACTCCTACGAATAGGTCTTGCTTCCTGAAGGATGATTGCCGACGAAGCAAGCGAACAAGGTCTGGACTCGTTCGATACAGCATAGATAACACGTAAGGTGATCCATCGCACTCGCGAACACTTTAAGAGGGTTTGGTCATCTCCGTTGTGATTTGTAGCTTGTTCGTAAAAGTACGAGTAGGAGGCTTTAATGGAATTATAAATTACGTTGTCACCGCTCCGCTTAAGTTATGATTCACCACGAGAGAGTAAACTAATGTGCGACTCTGTCTAAAGATAACGCCGAAGGAGAAGTTTGCGGTTTTAATCGAAGAACTTAGGCGCAAAACGATTCTAAAATGTTGATTTGTTGGATTTTATTTACTCTTTATTGAATTTCGTGACTGCAATTACTGAAAGCTTTGTTAAGATCTTAGAGAACTCAAATTTCTTAGAGTATTATTTAATCTAAGCTTAGAAACTCTTTAAGAGAATTTAAATATATATTGGATAGCCGGCTGGCACATCGTTATTATCTGAGAAAGTGAAAGTCGCTCGCAGAAATACATCAAATCTGTTCCGTAGATGACAAAAAACCAGAAGAAAACATTGAGCACACGACCGAGATATCGTATATTTTCCCAAGGTTCAGTAAATTTTTTCTATGGAACAGTTCAATCCTCATATTTACCACGTTTACAGCCTGATATGAATTTCGTTTACAGATACATCAATTCGAAAGGAATCACTACATTACGCGCATTGGAAACCTTGCAATCATTCAGCTCAACAAACTAACCTCAGGTCAAACTCTTAACCGGAAAATTAAGTGATATACACATTCTGTTACCGGCAATCAACTTATAAGTGTCAAGATTATTTTGGAATAGGTTATAGAACTACCGACGCTACGAGAGTGACTAATTTAATCGTATAACTTCTTAAAAATACTATTTAATAGCTGTTTTATTCGAACAAAATCTAGTTTATAAGTTATCAATAACTGTAAGACTTTTACCTTTACTGGAAAATCCGCAAATCTTGTAACAAAACGACACAAAGACAAAGAAAATCGTTCTTCTTATCTAGGCCACTGACAAATTAAACTGTTTGGAGAGGATTGCTCAAGTAATTGCACCTACTGCTGTTAACTCGCTAATAGATACCGAGGTGAATCAAGGCCCTACCCCGTTGCGGCCCATCACCCCGTTCCGCCCCGGGTTCCCCTATCAGCAATCGCTTTTACGTCAAAAGAATGATTCCCCGGGAAATGCAAAAATATATTAAAAAGGTTCGTACGCTTACGTGGATTCTTTCTTGGAATCCGACAGAGCGAAAGAAAAGGATTGATATGATGACCTCCGCAGTATCACAGACGGAAAAACACGCTCAGCAGAAACATAAGAAAGGTCGGGAGCTGTGTTGTTTGTGAGGAGTGACGCATGAGGAGAGTTGCTTACATAATAACCACTCCTTTGTTTGTTTGGAATTTAGTGCCCCATATCGATCCCTTGTGTCCCATCCGATAGTAATGCCGGCGGAGAGTACGACTGCGTTCAAATAGGGAAACAGAGATGGACGACCGAGGCGGATCTGTTCCATTGAATAGGGAAGGATGGGGAGGGAAACTGCGGTGGAGGGGATGCTAGTGACACTGATGCGTCGGAGCGCCCGTGTAAAGCGGTGAGTGGCGCAGGGGAAACGCTTACCACGTACATCTCTGACGGAGAGATAATTCAGAATGCGTCATGAAACGTAAGCCTCTGGTAAGGGTAAACGTTGGTTGTCATACTAGCCGATACAATTCCAAGAAAAGACGGCGCGTAAATCTTCGAGCATGATTGCTTGGCTTTCAAATTCTGAATGTTGTTTGCAGAAGATGCAACTGGAGAAATTTCCATTATGGCGGGTTATTCAATAATCCACCTTGTGGTTTAAGAGGGATAGTTAACAATAGAAATAAAATATGAATCCAAATAAAATGCGTTATCTTAACTTATATGTTAGAACACGCTCCAAACGAGAAGAATTAAATGGATTTGTTGTTACTTTTTCAACATTATAAAATATATCCGGTTTTTTCTGTATCTGTTTACACTATAACGGGAGACTAAAAACTGGCAGTTGGGATATTCCAAAGATTTATGTACAATTCTAACACCGAAATGTCCGATATCATGAGCAATTTGATTTTGTTTTACAGTAAGAAAATGTTATAAATAGTCCGTCACTTCGTGAGAAACATAAGAAATGCACAATGCGCAACTGATATGGCCTCATCCATATATTTGCAATTATTCAATTGTACACTTTAAAATTTTATTTCTAGTAAACATCGTGATGTCTAATTGGATGTAAATCATTTCATTCCTTTATCGTCTGTAACAAGTAGAGCTTGCTATGAAAACTTGTGAAATTCGACCTTGGTCTCCAAAGTCATTTCATGTAAAATTAAAAATCATCAAAAAAGCAATAACACAGTATAAGTTCTCCTTAAAATTAAACAACATATCGCTTTTGGAAGTGCATCGTCAATTGTAACGTGGTATAGAGCGTTTTTGTATGGGATGACTATCACTGGTCATCGCCATTTATTGTCTATAATTGTAGAGTTATGGGATATAATGTCGACTTTTACAGCCCAATCTTAAAAAATCAAAAATCAAAATTAATTACGTAGTTATATAAAGGTTAGGAGTTTTTCTATCCGGCGCTGCTGAGAATTTCATCTTAAAAAATACTTCGCTAAGATGAAATTCTTAGCAGCGCCGGATAGAAAAACTCCTAACCTTTATACAACTACGTAATTAATTTTGTATTTTCTTTGTGACTATCCATTGCAGAGTAGATTTTATTGTGAAGGAGAAATACGAGATTAAAATTTGCAATAAGCGCGATTTCATTGCAAAGCGACATCTTAGAAATGAGGTCAAACGCTACCATCATTCTAGTCTGAACAAAAGGAACGTAATTTTTGTATTATTCCTACGCATTTTAGCGGGTAACAAAAACCTGCGTGAGTTGAAGACCAGCTGATTCGCTTATTAGCTCTCGGTATCACCCACCGAGAGACCAAGTAGCCACACCAGAGATGAAGAAAGGAGGACTTACCATGGCAACAGCACGGGGTCCTTCGCTGCGACCGAGAGCTTCCACATGTTCGCAAGGGAAGACACCGCTGCGGCCGTCGACTGTGCCGAAAAGCCATCCTGAAAGAGGGGAGAATAAATAAATAAATAACGTGGGCGAAATTGAGACTTTAAAGTCTCCTCTTCCGTTTAAACCATCATCAATATTAAAACAGTTATAAATCAATAATAAAAGTTACTTAAGTCGAATTTAGTTGTGAATTTAAAAGAGTGAAGCTTAGGAAAAAATCTCCAAAACAGGAAAACACCCACAAATATGGGGGTGTAAAAAACCTGCACAAATCTTATGAGAGAAATGACTAAGAGATTTAGAAACAGAAAGCTGGAAAAAGAAATATAGCCTGGAAATAAGAACATGGTTAAAATGACAAACAAATACGTAATAATGCCTTAATAACTTTTCACTGTTACTATGTTACAATAAAAGTTCATGATTAGAGAAAGGGTTGAGTAACAGGAAAAGAAGTAAAATTATTACCAAATATCCATTGAGCATGATCTTTAGAAAATGTGATTTATTGTCACTTCGCCCTAGCACTGAATTCGCAGCAGAGAGCAACCGCGAAACTTTGTCCTTCATAATTCAAAACAGAAACCAAGCCTGAATTGAGTGAGGGTGTGGGATAGTTATTTTAACTCAAAACCTATACTAACTGAGCAGTAGGTGAATGATTTTGCTCTTAATTAACATAGAATGATTGTTTATCATTTTGTGTTGTCTTCCCCGACCATTCCAACAAAATTACAGCTAGAAACTCTATTTCTATTGTTATTTATTTAACTGAGTGACAATTCTTTTTTATAGTATTCTTGAGGTACAGTACGGCCACTTATCCGGAGATTGACGAAAGAACAATATATGAATGCATGCTATATCTATGCTATTCCATAGATTAACCCTGAAGGCCTCCGATATTCCGCTGAATTATTTTTAATAATGATATTCAAATTATGTTACGGGAAAAAGCTACAAGAGTGGATGGTTTCCATCCAAGGCTTTCGTACGCATGGCAAATACGGTATTGGACTTTCTGGGAAAAGTAATACTGAGATAGATGTAAAAATATGCAGGCACCACCTATTGTTAGTGTTCTGAAAGCAACGAATGGAAGGAAGAACCATCCATTGGAGACTGGACACTTACGTGTGTAGACTGCGAGTAGGAATTTAGTCTCACACCCACAGGAGATCTGCGCTTTTTTAGGAACGTTCGCTGTACTCCCCCAGCTTAAAGTTTGATCAACAAAAGCGTTTCTTTGCCATCGTGTGGAAGACTTTATCGAAATGACTTACGTCTGCTGATATTACTTACAAGATATCCGCTTGCATGCAAATGGGGAATAAAAATATAAGTTTCTGTCATTAATTATCGGATTTATGATTTCCTCTAAGTTGGGGAATATGTTCTGATATAATTTAGAAACTACATTAGTTGACATTTCCTGTAGTAACACACATATACTTTTACTTTTCAAAGGAAGTAGGAGAAAATTTAGTTCTATTAAAGGGAGATTTTTCAAATCAAGACCGTCACAATGTTATTTCAGAGTGAATTTTGCTCTCTTGCGAAACATTTGGTTTCGCTGAAAGAAGGAAACGGTTTGCATGACAAGGAAAGGAACGATTATATAATTTAGAGAGGGTAATGAGTTTATTCATTGATTCAGATTATCTATTAATAGTAACCCGATCGAATTGCTTCATGCTTTAAAGGAAACGAACTTTGAGCTGAAGCAATGGTACTACATACACTTTCGTTCTTCCATAAGTTTCCAATTATTGAAATACAGTAAAAAATACATGTGTAATGAGTTAATTCAGCTCTCATTTTTACATAAATGATATCAGGATTATTACATAATCACGTTACTGTAATTATGTATACCTGAAGTTTATACATTGTCTTCTGCCGTATACTCATCCTGGAAAGGAACACTTGAGAATCGATGTCCTCGCAGGACACATTCGAAAGATAAAAAATGGCCTGGTTGCTTGAATACAAAATGGGATAAATAAATAAGAAAGGATACCATTCCGAATGCAAAGAAATGGAGGAATGAATTACAAAAGTGCAGCGATATTTCTCAACAGATTTCTCGGCAAACTCTTTCAATTCGTTGGGTATGCGGGGGCTCTTTTTTCTAATCATTCACGAGGAAAACTATTCAGGCGCAGAATCGGAAACAATTGTTTTTATATTTATTTAAATAGAGTTTAGGCGATTGAGGACGTGCGCTTGCATCGAAATGGAATCATCTCGGTCGTTTCCGTACCTACTGCGCATAGAGTCGGCTTCTGTGAGAGCAACTAAGGAAAGAGCGCTCTATATGGGGAAACTGTTGGGGAAAATCCACCTTGGGTTCTGCTGGAGTCTGCAGTAGAAATAAAGTCAAATCTATCATTCACTGTTTACGGCTATACCCATTTAGGATTTGTCAATATTATAAGAAGAAAATTTTGTACTATAATGTACAGGAATTCTGAAAAATATTTCACCAATGTTGAAACCAAAGAGGTTAGATTTTTCTTGATAATATAGGTGTTGAAAAAAGATATATCATAAATCTCCAATAACGGTTTCATTTTGCATCTTAAGGTATTGAAAATTTCAAAATAACTCGTATGAGTTACGCTTATTTACCTTGATTTGTCACTATTATAAACATGTACACAAGTATGAATTATAATAATAACCTTACACCAAATAATTAAGAGACGCACTACCAGGATGTTTTAATTATTCTGCTGAAGAAGTCCTAAGATGAAAAAGAACGTAAAGCTCTATTTATAGGGCTCCCAGATAGCCAAGTGGGCAACGTTTTCGACTTTAGTGAAAGCGGTCCCGGGTTCGAACTCCGGTGGAGGTTCACTTGCGAAATGACCTTAGCTGTTGTATGATGCTTCAATAAGAAAACAGTAACTCCAATTATCCTACCTCAATTACTACTTTTAGCAACTAATATCGATTTATGATTTCATAGGTATTGAGAGTTTGAAAGCGATAGGCTTCCTTCCTTCAAGACCCGATAATCACTGAAGGTTCATTCTAGACAAGAGGCGATTTCTTACGAGGCACAAAGCAGAAGGCTCATTCGCAATCCTTTCTCCATTCATGATATCTGACACAGCCTTTCCGAGTAAGAAGCACAAAGTATAGTGGGGATGCACCAGCCCTCCCGTACAGCTGAAGGTTTAAGTATTCCAAGGTGCGTCTGAAAGGCAGGGTGCGAGTTAGGGCGTGCTCATATCTTTCGTCAAACATTAGTCATGCAATCACGCGTAGGAAAGGCACAATCGATGCAAGCGAAAGGAGATCTATGAGAGAGACCCTCTCTTCCCACGTGGCCACCTCTCGTAAAACGGCCTGTTTTTGCTCTCGGGGCGTTGGCGGCAGGATGTTCGAATAAGGGATCGGAAACCGAAGTTTTGCACTGCTTTCGCATGGTCTCTAAGAAAATTATGATAATCACCACTCCCACCCAGGTTCGCTCCACAAACATTGCGACATTTAGTGAATACTTTCCGCCAGTTTCTCTCTATTTTCGTAATTGCATGTTGACATGAGCTGTTTTTATTAATTTGAAAATGAAATCAGCCATTACTTTCTGAGCTAACATTATCATGCGGTAAGTCATAAGAGAGAGCTGCTGTCGTTCATAGTTACAAATCATGTAAAGGGGAAGAGTTTGCTAATTTTTAATAGACACTTTCAAAACTGTGGTAGAAAATCAAAGTAATGGTTTCAAGGTTGTGGTTTTATGCCATATCATGTAAAAATAAACTGTTTATCATTATTTACGTAATTGAAACAACTTTATAAAATCTATGCATACTTTCGTGATTTTATGCTATACGAGCAATATTTGAGAAAGGGGCACTGTGAACATTCTGACAACTCTTTGACTACTTACCATGTGGCTATATTCGACGTATACAATTTCAGCCTTCTGTGTGGCTTGAGGATAAAACATTTACGAACAGTAGTTTTCTTAGCTACTCATATGTAATTTGTTTTATTTTCTGTGACATCTTATTCCTATCTCCCTGAGAGAAAACTTTCATTTCTCTCCGTAATAATTAATATCTTAACTTTAATCGTTAGTTCCGTAAACCACAATTTGCGGAAGGTCTCTACATTTAGATATTCTTAAGAATCCACCTCTTCCTGCACTCTTAAATTAAATTTTCGAAACTAATAGAGCAATCTTCAAAATAAACGAAAAAATACACCGATATCAGATTGTACTGGATATAAGGTAAAACTGACCATAAACTCCATTAATGTCTAATTGGACTCAATATCTCGGGCAATATATGCCGGAAATTAAAAAAATAACTCAATTCACGGGACGTTAAATCTCAAAGGTATGTACTTGTAATTGGACGTAAGGAACCTCACAAGAAGACCTGGCCTTCGATGTATGTCATTTATAACCCAGCAAAAAGGACCTGGTTAATTCTCACGCTCGAGAAGACCTATCAGATGCACCCCTCGAGATCGTGGTCGAATATGGCAAGTGGGTGGGTGGGACCAAACTTTTATTACTCCGGGGTTGATGGATCCACCACCGCGTGGGACTGGTTTTCACCATCCGAACTCTCCACCAGGGCTCTGAACTGGACCCTCTAATGAATTCGCAGGATGTCCAAAGAAGGAGAGGGAGACACGGATTAAAAGAGAGGGATCGTTGCACCGGGTGGCCCTCCCTCTGACACTCATGAGGGCCAACACTCCGACGCCGCCGATCCGACGGCAGATTCCGTCCTGTACGCCGCCACTTGGACATCTTCGTCCGCCACGCTGCTTCTCGGTCGGTGTCCCCTTCATGAATCGTCAAACGAGCGTCGAAATTATAAAAAGGAGACAGAGTGGAGCTCGAGTGACCGATCGCCGATCACGTCCGAGACGAGAAAAAATCTCCGTCTTCTTAAAGGAGGGAAAGGAGAGGAGAAAAGGGTCGAGAGAAGCTCAACGAACGTTGCCTCTTTCTCCATCTTATTCCTCTCATCCGGCAATCGAAACACGGAGCGATGCATTTCCCTTATTAGGGAAAAGTCAAACAGCTACCGAGTGCTTTAAGGCCGGTGCAGCGAGAAGCGATAGTTCTTTTTGTTTCTCCTGCCTCCGCGATATCCTCTTTTAAAAGCGCGGCCGAGAAGATTCCTTCAGGAAACGACGAGCTATTTTTCCTTGTAAAAAGCTTGCCGAAGTGGAAAATGGAAGATATATTGTACTTTATTCAGACT
The DNA here is from genome assembly GCA_000376725.2 of Ladona fulva. Lineage (NCBI taxonomy): Eukaryota > Metazoa > Arthropoda > Insecta > Odonata > Libellulidae > Ladona > Ladona fulva. Next base: position 2,328,327 of record KZ308157.1, read on the forward strand.
TGTAATTGGGCAGTTGAAGATCCTTTCCCGATCATGCGTGGAGATATTTCGATTAAAAGGGTTTCGATTAAATACACTGCTCGAGTGCGTGCTACATATTTGCGGATAAAATCTAAGTTTTCGCCAGGTGACAAGAGATGGCGAATTTATTCCGAGAGGGAATTCAAATCGGCTGACAAGTCTCGCATATTTCAATTTCCGATTCGGAAGACGATATTTATCAGAAAAAGAGTGCAATGCCATCATTGGATTCACGGCGCTGAAAAATACTACCACCGATGCTGAGAAATATGGAGATGATTTCTCGCTCGTTATTTTCAAATGCTGAATGTGGATGACTTTTACTTTTCCGCAAACAATCATTTCGCCCTTCACCGAACGCTCTTTCTCCAAACGGGATTTAAGTACAGGCTCTCAATCACAGAGCATACATTTTACCTTAAGAGGTATGACATCCTGATAATGTATAGTTGGAGATACGTTTTTGAAGTTTCCTCCAAATTATAAAAATATTTACTTTTTAAGAACCACAACAAATTCCACCTTTTTAAATAAAACTTTCTTTTTAAAAACTACAAGACTCCTTTTTTACCTTTTCCGTATTCTTTTTATAGCTTTCTCTTCAAACCATTGGTCTTTTAAATCGCGGCAATACTAAGTAACGCAACTAAACTTAGTGCAGCGTAAGGCGATACGTTTTGTTAAAAAGTGCTACGATAGAGAAGCAAGTGTAACGAAAATGCTCACAGACGCAGGTTGGGAATCCTTGAAAGAAAGGAGATTAGAAGCTAGGCTGCGATTGTTAGATAAATTCAGAGGAAATACATTTTCGGATGACGTTATTGATATTATGCGACCCCCCTGTTACTTTGCCAGATCCGACAGTGAGCGTAAAATAAGAGAAATAGACGCGAGGACAAGTCGTTTTAGAGACTCTTTTTTTCCGCGAACGATACACGATAGTAATAAATTAAAGAAGTAATTCTACTCTTGGTGTTTACACCCCCTGCCACACGCCGTAAGGCGGCTTGCAGGGTACTTATGTAGATGTAGATGTAGATGTAAAATGCATAAGTAGAAATATATTGTATGTAAGATTGCGCATGGCGAATTAGCTGCGATATTAATGACAAATAAATCAAGAAATTTGATTTTATGAATTACATTATTTGCTGTTGTAGTTTTACTTAATATTATCAGGATTTAAATGGCAGCTTTGCCGTATTATTTATAACACTAAAAAGCAGCCAGAAGCGTATGAATCTTTCTCAAAATCTTCATCTGGAAATATACGTACGCATGATGTGATTTTCGTACCGTGAACTACAGAAAAAAAATCTGAAAGATTCCTTGTTGATACATTACGAAGAAAAACAAAACTAAGAGTAAGGTACCGTAATGAATGGATAGAAGCATACATCGTGGCCCTATTTCAAACGAGAAATCCTGTAACAATAATCCCATGGGAACCTTCGATGTTCAGAGATTTCCAGGAGACCCGTGGAATGCTTGACTGCTATTTTAAAAAAATGTTCTCCAATTGATAATAAAGATGATCTAGGGTCTATTCATAAGATTTAGGTCTCAAAGCATTTGCAAGCTGATTTTTAACTCGGTAATCTAGTGGGACATACATTCCTAATGTATTAATTCAGTTAAGGCTGCAGTATTTCTGCATCTCCGTAATCGGCACCAATTTTATCCTGAGAATAATTTTCTTTTAATTTGGTAACCCCATTGTCTTTCAGTACTCACCTTTCTGCAGATACTGATCTCTGTTAACCAGTTTGATGACGTCACCCTTTTTGAAGTTCAGCAAAGATGGCTCTCGGGTAGCGTAGTCTGCCAGCGCTCTCACGTATTCGTGGCTGCCCTGTGAATCAAAACGAGAAAAAGGTATTAAAAGGGATTGCGAATTGCACATGTTTTGGATAAGCGATAATTCTTCTAGGAGGGAATCATCATCTCATTGCGTGGCTACTTTTCCTTTTTATCAACTCCCAATATCATCTGTGGGCACGAATTGTCAGTTATTTTTAAACACACGATTAATTAATTTTTTATTACGAATAAATTCTTTCATATTCAAGTATCATAAATTACTTATTTATTATTCTAAAATGAAAACATGAGACCATGCATCTCATACAATATAATACACTGCTATACAGTAATATATATGAAATATTTTACTTAAACACTATATTCTCCTCCCTCCTGGGAAATCTTGACGCACACTACTTGATGCTCAGTCATTAAATTTCCCTTTTCCTTTAATATACTATTGGTAATTCCATTATTCGCTAATTTACAGTGTTCTATAATTTGTGAATTGAGGAATTTTACTATCTGATATTTGTACTTATTTTTTTAATTAATTTAATTTTCGCGATGCTGAATATTTTCAGCCTCTATTAGTACGGGTGCATTTATGAAACGTGGATATTTTCATATTCAATCTTACGCTGTAAGAATTTTTGGAAAACCAATTCATTGTGTTCTGTAAATTACATCTTTGAAAATATTACTATATAAGATTATCATCATATTCCTAAGAGACGAAAAACATCATCGGTAAATTAATAGCTTCGGAGAAAAATATTAGGCAGCGAGAAGGATAAAAATCGAATTCAGGCAATACGCAAGAAGAGATGAATAAAAAGAATTCAAAATGAATCCCGGAGAATAGATTAGATGGAGTCGGACACTATGAAATTATAAATTAGAAAAATACGTTTGCTGCCAAACCATCCATCCAAAATGATCCATCAAGAGGAAAAAAGATTGAATCATCCATGTTGACTGAAGACGGCTGTGATGAAGAATGCGTGCATTTCTTGGGTTTTCCGAGATTCGACAGGAAGGAAGTAATTAACGAGTCGTTCTTTCATAACAGAGAAAACTATTGTTTTAGTAGTATAGAAGGATGAGTGAAACCTCTTGATTACTATTTACCTTGCTCTCGTTCGCTTTACAAATCACGAGGCATGTGAAGAGAAGAAATCTCGATTTTTTCCTTGCACTCTCTTCTCACGCGAATCAGAATACATGGCGAGTAATTCTCTTAATACGTATATGGAAATAGCCAAAATGGTATAACATTTTCTATTATAGTACAACTGAAAGCAGTAACCATTTTTTAAATTTTGCTCTATCCCTCCTCATGACTTTCTCATTAAAAAATATTTCATTGGCTTAAAGAAATCAAATAAAGATTTTGAATAATTTGAAATGGTCAGGCGACGTGAAGAACACTACTAGGGTATATTTTCGCGATAATTATAAAATAAGCCTCGGAATTATTTCTCGAACTTAGTTAATTATTCCTCGAATACTGGTTAAAATATTCTTGAAAATTAAAAAGAATAAACACAAGCTCATCGCCAATCCGCGAAAATTCCATGAAATCAAAACTGTATCCTTAATCATCTCTAAGATCGTTTTCCTCTGTTATAGGTGAAGATACAATGGAAAGCATTCTTAGGTTCACTGTTATCATTGAATCCATGTCATAATCTATAGGCATTCTACGAGTACATGAGAGAACAAGGTTGGCAATGGCGATTCAGTCGCGTCCTTACATATTGAATAAGAATTAACCCAACTCTGCAGCCACACTCAGGCACACCATTAACTTCAAACACAGATACTTTAAAGTATCGAAGTAATAAAAGTGCAAAGGGAGAAATTTTAAGTAGTACAACGGAAATTATCAACAAAACTTTACAAACAGAAAACTAAATTTGTCATATATACGAGTATTAGAAAAGCTTAAATTGGTATGAGAAAATTAGAAAATTACCTGCATTAACGAAGCAAAACATTCAATGGAAAAACATGCAACTAGATAGAGGGACGTAGATTTATTGTCTCCTCCGTTGCATTTGCTTATTCCAAAATGTCGTTTAATTGTGTGACATCAATCCAGCAAACATTAGTAAAATCCCCTGAAAGGCACTTTCAAGATGAAAGACGTAAACAAACATGTAGGTATCAAATGTCCTTTGTCGCAATCCTTAAACGAAAGGTATAGAGGGAGATATTCCTATGTAAACATAAGGAACATATTGTAGAACGTGACCCTATTCTTTTAAAGCTATTACCGCCAACGGATGGTTTTTCCGCACTTTGGAAAGACACCCGTGCATCGAAACAAGGACAAGCGCTTGAGAAAAAAAGGGAGATGGTTCCCTCGGGAAGTAAGAGAAACCAAAATGGAATTACGTGTTACTCCTTTCCCACGTGACACCCACAGCAGACTCCAGTCCCTTTTAATACGAATCTACAGAGAGTTATACTTTAATTCACACCAATATGCAAGTACATCTCAGGCTTCTATGTAACCAGATTGGAACGTATGCGGAAAATTCTCCCTCCTGGCTGATTCTTAAGCATTCCCGACTCCAATTATAATGAGCAATACCTTCTCTAATTGAATTGGACTTAGTACTCAACGGAGTGAGAGGGGTCCTCAAGGGGGGATGTGAGGTTAGTAGCGATTCTTAGTGAGCTAACGCTGAATTTACAAAATATGAGTCTAGGCACTAAACGACGAAGCGCTGTCTTCAGCGTGTAGCGAGTGAATGGGCATTATCAGGAAGAATAGCCGAGGTAAAGATCTGGTGGTGCACAGTAAATAATTTTTCATTCTACAGTTAGCAGTTTTGCATTTACAGTGAAGTGAGTTCCAATGGTGAGATTCAAAGAAAAGATTCGGGTTGAATTTAACTCGCTCAGCAGCTGTATAATAGCAGTCTACTCGATAATCAAAGAAACAACGAGGGATGTAGTTAATGTCTCCAAAATTTTTCTGGTTTTTCTGATTTCAATTATTATAATAAATGCCATTTTACTCACGTGGAGCCGAGATCATATTCTTTTTATGATAAAAGCATTCTTTGTGTGCTCAAAGAATTGACTTTTGGGTTTAGTTAACAATTTTTGGGTATACATTCATACTTTTGTTGTGATGGTTAATCCCTAAAGACATTGTTAATTATGAAATATTAATAACAGGATGAGAGGAACTCTTCAACCTCTTGGTAAAGAGAAGTAAGAAAAATGTTAACGAGTTAAATACTATCTGATTGCGATGAACCTTCATGTAAGAATTATAAAACCAACCCCAAAATACGAATAGTGTCTTACAGTAAATACGATCGTATAAAATGATGTTGATATTCCTCCTTCGGCAAAAATTTGACTCTCTATCAAAGCCGGAGCTCTGCTCCGATAGCACCCGATGCAAAGTCATACGAAGGTGCATTCTCGTCCCTTTCCATCCAAATTTTAAATGAAATCATTCTCAGGACGTCCATAACTCGCGCGAACTCTGTTGCTTTGCTTATCTTTTACCACTGGCTAATCAGATCTTATGCTTTCCACAGCCGGCCTTGCTCGCCATCTTCACATTTTTAGAAACACGGAAAAGTATAACTTGCTCGGGAGAAACGAATCTCGAGCAGGGAGAAGCTATTTCCGTTCCAAAAGGAAGACTAAAGCGACAACCGGATCAGAGTGAATCGAATGCAGGGAGCGTAGCTCATGCTGGGATAGTACAACTTATATCTCCTCCTCATTTTATTACATTTACGAATCTACCTTGTAAGAAATACATTGAAAAAGTCAGCTCAGTCGAATGAACTGCATTTAAACGGCCTAATCAGATCGAGGAGTGATAAAAACGAATCAGTCGGTGGAAGATGTTCTAATTTTTAGGATTATCGCGAGATAAGAACGGGGGAAACGTCTTGTTGCCTCACACTTCATTCCGTCAGAACCTATTTCGTGATTCCAATTAACCGCTCCAATGTGTGAGGGGGCGACACTAAATCAGCTGGGCGAGGTCCAGGAGGGGCATCGACAGTATGAAAGGGAAAGACGTGCCATCGTAAAACATTTTCTGATGATAACATCTCCAGCCGCCCACGCCGATGAACGGAGAGAGGAGAAGGAAATGTGATGAGAAGACGGTTAATCATAATATTCACCTCCAGAGGGGGATATCATCGCGTGCGAAACGGCTAGAGGACAGCTAATGGAAAAATAAGGAAGAAGAACCAAGGACGAGGAGCTTACAAATGAAAAGGCGCGAAGGATGTGAGAGGGGGAAGACCAAACATGGATGATGGACGCTAAGAAGATGAAGAACGGCGTGACGAACAAGATGCCTCGGTTACTAAATCTTCCAGAAGTGACTGAAGGAAATAATGAAGACGTGTTTCATTCTTTCGAGCTAAGGTTGCGTAAAAAAGTTTGAAACGAGTCAGATACAAATTTTGGTGATTAACCTGGATTCTGAGAAACGTGGATTGCTCTTACAGTACATAGGACATCGCTTGCCATGTCTTTTATACTATTCATGGTTGAAGTTTAAGCTGCACGACCTGCAAATTACGTGATTGCTTTTATGTAGGCAATCCTTTTGTAGGCCAATTATCTGTCAATGGAAATATTAACGCCGTTTCGGTTGCATAATCACAAGGATAAAATTTATACCCATTTCTTTCGTCATCATCTCATGAAAGTAAGACTGATTACGCTTTTTGAGACAGCGGAAATTGTCACAATAGCTCATTAAATTATGTCTAAATCGATATTCTTTTAATGATTCTTAGTGAGCGATACTTAAATTAAATGAAATTTTACTAACTAACATGAAACCAAATGTTAAAATACGTAGTTTCACAGGGTAATATAATAACATCATTTCGTTTTACTTTGTGGAATCTTTCATATATTTCATTTGATTAATTAGAATAATCTTTTATTGATTTTTGGTCTTATTGTAGTAAATTTTTAATTCTTGTAACGTCAATGAAACATTTATTATAATATTATGGCATATAATTATTCTTTAGGTTTTCTAAAGGGATATAGATAAGATAAAAAGGATTCCACTTTTACGCTCGCGTCACTTGTCATAGAATTAGCCCAAACAATACGAATTATAAGCATTACATATATTATTATGTGTTCTCTGTTTTTTGTGATTATACCACAGGTTCACCGACCAAGTTACTTAGTAGAACATAAAAGAGCCAAAAACGTACGTAAAGCCTGTGAAAATACAACTTGAACAATTTGTACCTGTACTTCACTCAAAAATACCCGATTTACCACATTGGCGTTGACTTTAAACCACTAAGATGCTTCACTTCCCCAAGAGGCACGTTTTTCGTGATATCCTTCCACTTCGCTCCACTTAACGACCTTAGATAGACACATCACACCACATCCAATCAGCGTCGGCAACCACGACACCCCGAGCCTATTGGCCTCACGCGCCCAAGAAGAAAAACTATGACGTCGTAAATAGAGACTCTCCCCTCCATGCAAGAGATATGCGAATTAAGAGAGATATAAACCGAACATGGAGTCATAAAAGACGGGTCCATCGCCGCTGTCGCTACGCTAACCTTCATCATCTGCCGGCATACGTCCAGAGGGTCGACGTTAATCCTGGCGAGGCAGTAAAGGCTGAGGGTCAAGCCGAGACGACGTCCGAGAACGAGGGCGTGGTGCCAACGCTTGAGACGCACCGAGAACTTCACGACGGGTTCCCTCCCACACCTTCCGCACCCCGTGGAGGAAGCCTCATCCCTCCACTCTTCGGAACAGGCGACAGACATCCTCAACGACAGTGCAGATGACCGCTCCAGCGAGTCTCGCGCCAATTGGATGTAGATATGTCTTTCTTCTGTCTAAGTTCCCGTCGCGCGTTAAAGTCTCCCTACGAAGGTGTCGGTAGTTCCTTCAATTTTCCCTCTTTTATTCAAGAAATCGACGAATCGGCATGGATAACATCCCGGTGATCGTAGAAAACACAACCTACTGACTGTTTTCCTCGAGGGAACTGGAAGGCATCACCCGATGGAGCGTCACGAAAAAAACACGGTCGTTGTGGTAAAAGATTAGGCGAACACTTTTCCTCGGCGTCCCCAGAGGCACATAGTCGCCGGAAAACGGAGGCAACTGGTCCGAAACGCGGTGAAGACACACTGAGACTAATCGATGGAAAGAAACGCTCCACGAATACGATCTCTTGCAACGCAGTTGAACGTGGAAAAGAGCGAAAATATTTCTTCGAGGAACTGCTGTCGTTTTCTTCTCTGTGTCACGCGCGTACCTTCGATTACAGCGGCAATGAACCGTGCGTCGCGGGGAAAGGGATTAAACGCGGCACTCGGTAGTACGCGATACCAGACTCTTTAGCTGACGATACCACAGACATGAAGCACTAATATCTTGGAAAATTCTGAGAATCTCGCGTTTCGAAGTAGTTTTCAGCAGGAGTGGTTATGCTCAAAGATTATGAATATACATACTTTCGGAGGAGAAGATCAATAAGAAATATTGCTGGAACTATACTGAAATCTAACTTTCAATCTAAAAGTGGTCGATGAAGATGCTCTTATAAGTTTGAATTCCACCAACAAGTACGTTATGCTATGAATGTTTCCTTCTCGGCGAAATATGCAACTGCAATTTAGAATCGTCCAAATATATAATGAAAAAAGAGAAGACGCACGAATGGAATGGATTTTCGATTTTCCCACGGAGACGGCTAAAAAAGATTACCGATAAGTAACGTGCGTAAAATTTCCTCCGGACCCGAACCGCAAATAAGAGGTCGGAAGAATGAATCAGAAAAGAATTCGAGGATGAATTATTTTGGAGTATTGGAGGTAGTCTATAATGATGGAGAAGAGGGAAAAGTTAACGGTAGGGATAAACGAGAACTGATATTTTTTGCAAAATAAAATAGTTCCTCGAGGCTACGAGGCAAAACGACGTTAGAAATCAAGCTTGTGCTTAAATTTGGACAGACATCTAAGTAATTTTAGATTGATAAAAAAGCGAGACATTTATTATTTAGGTCACTTATTAGTTTTAAAAAATTACACTTTATGCACGCAAAAATGATTATGGATACAAAATGAAATTTAATGAATGTTCTTCAATCATTCTCAATTTTCTTATTTTGAAATAAAAAGTTAAATTTATGTATTCATCGCAATGGTGAAGATGTGGAAGAAATGAAAAGAAATCGAGAAAACTTCCAAAAGACGGAATGATTGGAAAAACGGGGAGAAAGTATCTAACGTGACACTATTTCTGCAGATTCCTGACAAAATCGATTTGTTTCAGGGTTTTTGACGGAATATAAAAAAAAACTTTGACAGTGGAGCTTCCAAAACAATCGGATTTGCCATCGCCGAAAAACGATCGAATTGAACTAAGACAAAAGGAACGATCGGAGTGTTTCGATGATCGAGTTGTCCCACATCTTGTGGTCATTGGAAGAGAAAAAGAAGTATATGAAGGCAAGCCATAGTCTTTCATGCGAGCTATTGGGGTTAGAAGAAGAATCAATTGAGAAACAAGCGAGACGATGCTTTCTTTTTCTCTAAGAAGGATTCGTGAAAACGAGGGAAAGAGAAACCGAAAGACTGTAATAAAAAAGAGATCCGAGATCTGAAAATATTTATTGCGGACCTGAAATCTTACACAGTTCGTTACTTCGCAATTCTCCTCAAAAGCAGAATATCCTGACGTAATAAAATAATGGCCAAGGCAAACATTTTCTAGCCTTCCCCTTTTTCTTTGATTCGCTATTACTAAAGTATAAATTCAATTTTTGCGAATGTTTTCCATGATTTAGAGGTCCCAACATAAAGAAATTTTACATATTGATGGAAAAATATATAATAAGCGAATCCCTCCAAAATTCTTCATTTCGTCATCCCATACATATTTATGTTGAATTGTATGCAGACAATTTTTCAAAAGTCAGTTACTTACAAACAGCATAGATAGATCGCAAAATAACCATTTCCTACTGGAATTCACGAAATACCTTACTTCCCTATTATAAAAAGATTTTTTAAATAATAATAATTTAAACATAGAAACAATTTCTTAGATGTAGCAGTAAAAGTATTCTATATTCTTGAAGTCATGCACTTAACTTCGCGTTTGTAAGAATTAGTAATTATTCTCCACCAAATACGCGTGAAAAGAATTCACAAGTTCATCGAATTAATTAATTAATTCAACTATTCTCGTTCGCTTTACTGAAACACCTATTGAGTGTATTCATATAATAAAAAGTACGAAGTACGTTTCTGTAGAATGTGATTATCAGTTTTGCCTTATTTGCTATCTAAGAAGGTGTAACATCTAACAATAAGTAGTACATCTACGCATAAAACAACTAAAGTCTAGGTTTTGATATAAAATATGAGAGCAATTTCTCAGTGCCAACGACCTTGACGAAAATATTTACTTTATTATCATTCTTAGAAAATTCATACTTGAAATTATTGAATTTCCATATTTCCGAATTAAAATTCTGAGGAGGTGACAATGAGCTCTGGAGAGATTTGCTAAGGATGAGTTTCATTATGGAAACAAGTTATTCGTAATCAACTTTCGAGGTTCGGAGGAGAGGGACTTAAGCTACAACCTCAAATTCCTTTGCCTCATACTCACATGAAATTTGGTAAGAATCATTTAGGGATGTCTCCGTCCTATAGTCGATATTTGTATTACTTATCATTAAAATACAGTAACTACAATTAAAAATTATATATAACGTTTTCAGCATTCGACTTTTACTAGGTCGGATGACCACAAATTTCCGGAAATAATAGCTGGTAAAAGTTTGGTAAAAAAGATAATAAAATTAAATAATACATTTCAAATAAAAAGAAGCGAAATAAACAACTGAATTGCCTGCATAACCTACATAACCTAATGTTTCAGTTATGAGATTCGAACCCTAGTCCCACCTGACCACTCTGGTCCCACTGCCGAAAGCGCTTCCTCTACTCCAATTGTAACAAATAAAAATGAAACAAATGACCTGACATAAAATTATATTTCCTGAATCAAAAAGCGTAACTTCCCTCCCTTTGAGCATACACATGAAGGAGTATAAAAACTGATAAAGTGATACTTTGTACAACGAGTAGGTAATCCCACCTGACCTGGAATCTCTGGTCCCACTGCCGAAAGCGCTACCTCTACCCCAATTACAACAAATGAAAATGAAACAAATGACCTGACCTAAAATTATATTTCTTGAATCAAAAAGCGTAACTTCCTCCCTTTGAGCATACACATGGAGTATAAAAACTAACTGATAAAGTGATACTTTGTACAACGAATAAAGAAAAGTTTTTTTAACGCAAATTCAAATTGATTACTTTGGTAAAAAATTCGCTGCCTTTAGAAGGTTCAGCACAACGCTACCATAAACAAGAGCCGGCGTGAGAAGAAAGAGCACAAACATCCTTACAACCGGAACACGAGAGCGTTTCCTCAATCTCATTTTCTCTATATGGATGCCATCGATTTAAAGGCGTGGTTTTCTCTGTTTTTATTGTTGCGACCGAGTTTTCATCCGAACCGATTGAGTTGACAGCTTCCCATAGAATTTTCTCAAATCTGCGATGAGAAAATCTCTGATTCTTCTTGTATTCCGCGCAACAACCCATTTCGGCATTCTCCAAAGGAAAATTTCCCGGAACGCGTTGAATTTTGATCATTCCCTCTGTCGCTTACATTGATTTCAAAGGCTGCGACGGTCTATGCCTTGATTGCAGTTCGAAATGGAACTCGAGTTGCGCTCTCGCGTCATGAATTTCACAGCAAATACATTTAAACCAGACAAAAGGAATTTGGTTGCGATATCGATCATCATTTCTAACTTAGGAAATCTAGGGAAGACTATCGAAGAATTTTTTGGTTATCGAGGATAGTGGATATTGATTCTGCATCTTTCACGGGACCTTGACCGCGCACGGCAGATAAAATACCTACTTCGGAAAAAAGTTAGTCGTTTTCAATTCCTCTAGTTCTCGTGAATCGGAAAATCTTGAGGGCACTCGCAGCAAATAATGTAAGGGCCATCTAAAGATAACAGTTATGGACTCTAATACTCGGAATTTTAATGCGGAGGTGGAGGAACCTATCACTATGTTTCTAATATCTTGAATAACTCAGAGTCTTTTAGCAGCGACTGCTGTAGATAAAATGACCAATCGAAGTGTAGAAATAAAATATAATCAAATATTACTGTTTACATTTTCCAAGAACTAGCAGCTTAAAATTTTTGAGTTGGAAATTGAAGTTGGATTTAAAGAGTTTGATGTACTGTAATACGGGAGGTTTTTGGAGGGGTTTTCCTCCCGTCTTTGGGCGAATGCTGGGCGGATGTCATTATTATTTTGTCCCCCTTTACCATTGCCACCTGGTCCACCGACCAACTTGCAATGATTTATTAAATAAATAAAACCAGTGCAACTAAAAGCATACTCTGTAATGAGGGACCATGGAGAGGTATTCATGTGCAGCTGAAAAGTGGTAAAGTTATCTTCTTTTGCTTTACGACGAGGTACAATAATCTTCCCAATAGCATTATGCACAAAAGAGCATAAGTCACGAAAATAATACCAACATCTCATGGGGCATATATGAAAATTTACAGGAAGGAAATCAAATCTTGGGAAAATATCACACATTTTCTGTTTTCTTACTCCACATCAAGATAGAAAAATGTGACTGAAGTAGAATGGTAAGGATGGGAAAGCTGGAGGAAAAATAAAAGAAGGACCCAGCTTCATTACTGCTTAATTTAAAAAGTGAACTTTATCCATGTGCATGTGTAAACTAAACAAACTTAATCGCATAAACTCACAAATAAAAATAGCTTTTACTACATAACCTTAATTTTGATATGTGAAGTTCAATTTTGCTCGAGCTCCTGGTTAGTCAAGTTTAAAGACACCTCATTCTTGTCATCTATATTCTAAAATAATTGACAAAATTAAGATTTGGACTTTTTAATTACCTTCTCAGACTCCACTATGAACTTCTCAATCATGCTTCTGATCTGATTGGCTCTGTGGGTGTAGAAAAGCATTCTCCCTCCAGACTGTAAAATAAGCTGGATTGAGCTTCCTTTTGGCACAGAAGTTTCCACTACGTCATCAAAGCTGTAGAAGATAATAGCATTAAATCAATAAAATATTTCATTCATTCTACAAATGCCATTTCATATCAACTGAGTTAACTACGTGGTAAAGAAAGTACTTACGTAATTGTATCTAAAACTTGTAAGTAATCATTGGGTAAGCTCTTCTCTCTTCTGATAAGTCTAATACCTGAGTGGGATATAGCTAAATGCTGAACATTTGGATTTTGGTGACCACCCTGAAAATAAAAAATCTTAGATTAATGTGCTGTAAAATTTAGGAATCTGGCAGACAAAATTTCAGCAAAATACAACATAAATTAAATATAGAAAATTTAGAAATACTGCAATGTATTCTCAGAGAAAATTGATCTATAAGGTAAATTTAATTGTATTCTACAGATTTAAATAACAAATTATTTCATTAGAGTATATGGATTTTAAATATATTACTGAAAAAGAAATTGAACAATATTGTATGATAATATATGAAATCATAAAAAATAACTTACTGATACAGGGAATATCCTGGCAAAATACGTAGGCCATTCTTTTGCCAAATCTATCACATTTTTCTTTATGGTGACCTTGTGATGTGATGAATGAAGGTTGCTCAAAGTTACTCCATAGCTATCAAGCATCTAAAATAGAAATTATATGTTTTAAAATTACTAATAGCTGTCATTAGAAAGGTGATCATGGAAAATTTAGCTATAACATGGGATACAAAAACTTACCTTTCTCATTTTGCTGTGCTCCTCACGACTTATTCTTATGCAACTTGGACTGAAAATATCCTTTACAATTTGGCAAAACACTAGATGTAGTGCCAGAGGATTGGAGAGATTCTCATTGGGACTGAAAACCTAAGCAGAGATATATAAAATATTACCTTAAATGTATAGAGTTGTTATTTTACAAAAATATCACTTATGAAACAGATAAATTTTCTTTTTCATGACTGTATTAAATAAAAATCATCAATGTATGCATCAATTGATGAATGATTACTAGAGTAAGATTAAATTTTTGCTCTGTAATCCTTACCTCTTTCCTAATGTGAAGCTTCCAGTTCACCCGGTTATAAGTAAAATATGCTGCTGTACTTGGAGGAAACAATTTTGTTTTCATATTTTCCAAGGTTTTGTCATAATCTCTCTCAATGATGAGGGGTGCTGGAGCATCAACAGGCTTCAGGAACTCTGGTGACTCTTCAACTGAGAATTTGATCAATTAAAAATCAATTGAAAATATTCTTGACCAAATGTTACTAAATATTTGTTTAATAAAAACAATGCAACTTATATTTCTGAAGAAAAAGTATATTTCTTGGTATTATGATCATATCTTACTTACGATACCTCTACTTTTTCTTATAGATTAGTCATGGTCAACAAACCTATCAAAATCAATCAACATCAATCATTTAGGGAAATTTAATCGATTGCAACAGGTAATTGAGATGCTTTTAAATTACCAAATGATTTTAACTCCTATACATAAATCTGATCTTCTGCAGAGACAATGTTTTCATGGAATCTATTCTTAGAAAAATAGTTATCATATATCTCAGGCAATGAACACAAAATCATATTGTGTGAAATTAACTCAACAAATAAAGTCCATTGGGTTCCTTTTAATATATTAATTTGAAAATAAATGAATATTTAATAAGATGGGTCAAATAGTTCTGAGGATTTATTAATGATGAAAGTTGATTCAAAATGAAAACACAATTTTGAATTATTTTTGTCTCAGTAAATCTCAAACTTCTGATCTAGATAAATTTCAGCCTTAACATTAGTATGGTAGATCAAACAGAATATACATAGGCACAATCATTGTAGGTGATTGTCTTAGTTTTTGTGATAGAATTAGAAATACTAACTCTCTATTCTTTCCAATTTTTCTGTGTGATGTGTTGATACCGATGAACGACGATCGCGATCCCTCTCTCTTTCACGTTCCCTTTCCCTTTCTCTCTCTATTCTACTCATTCCATACACATCTCCACGATTTTGTTTTATTGGCTGTATTGGAGGAGGTGGTGACCGGGGATGTGGTATGACAGGGGTATTGCTGCAATTAAAAGTCATCGATTTAGCCATTTCATGGCAAACAGACAATTAGGAACTTCATATAGTATATATTACTCAAATCAAATGTTGGCAGAATATTTATACATATTTGCACCTGCAACTTGTGAGATATTTAGATATTTTCTTAAGAATTATGAGATAATGGATGTTCTTATATAGCTAAATTATCTGAACCATTAAGGTCAACTGAAAATTAAAAAGGAATGACTGAATTCAAGACAATGATGCATGATGCACTGCTTCAGCCAATATTTTGATGAAAAAAAAAAGTAATCCTTTTTTCTATAAAGTTATAGAACAAAATAATGGCATCATATGAAAATGTTTCTTGTGCCAAAAACACTTGATAGAAATTTATTTGATGATACAAATTACAAAAAAAATAATGGTATGTTATCTAGAACAGTTGAGTACCAATAAATCCATAAGCAATGGACGACTGATTGATTTCAAGGATATAATACCTTGGAGAGTAGTAGCTAGATGTCCTTGATGGAGGCACTAATGGTGAAACATCAACATAATGGGGAGCAACGGGAGGAGGGGGTGGTGCAGGTTTCCTCTGCCCACCATGACGATCATCATACTTTGGAGCAGTCTTCTCCATCCTTTCAACCTAAATGAGAGTAATATAATAGGTATTTTGTTTTCCAAAAAGTATGTTAAACATGATGATTATGGATGGACTTAGATAAATTCTCTTTTTAATTAACAAGAGAAAAAAGTGGTTTAGAATGCTATCTAGATTACATTTCATTACAGAGCACCTGTCAAACTCCAAGAAATGTCGCCCAAAATATCATATTAAAGAATGAATTAGGATAATTTTTATATAGTACTTAGTATTCATGTTATGCTTGGGGAGACGAGCCTCACCTGGCTTCTCACTATGTTTGGTTGCTGCAGTTCCACTCTTTCCTCCTTTGAAACTAATCTTGTTACAGCTTCAATAGAATCTACAGTATCCCATCTTCCAGCTGCAAAAAGTAAAATATGTTATTGCAAAAATAATTATCCAGAACTAAGTTGGTAACTTGTTAATTTATTATGGAATAAGTCTGCAATTTAAACCTATCAGGGCCAAGTTATTGATTCAAGGTGGTGGGGTGATTAGGTAAAAAAATGGAGTATTTCTAATATATAGTTTGGTGATCAAATTATGACCAAACTCCTTTCCATAAAAGTTCTGGCTATAATAACAATATTCCACTGATATATTTCCGTATTATGATGGAATTTTCGTTTTTATTTAGGTTATAGGCTAAAACATGTCACAAGAAATTAACATTTATGGGATCAGCAAATACAAAGTTTTCACAAGAAGGCTTTTATTGGGATGGGATATTTAAAGTGCAGACTTATAAAACATTAACAGAAGACTCTGTAGGAGAAAAGGATAAAGCAATCTAGATCTAGAATATTACCAAGGGAGATGATGAAAGGCATATTACTCATATGGAGAAATAGATTTGAAATTATTCATTGATTTTAATCAATCCTTTTGTTTACAGATAAAGTAAAACAGATTACATAAATAAATAATTGCTAAAATGAATTTTCTTTGCATTTCCTGACCTAAAGTGGGCCATTTGCCAATCTAAATGTGAAATTAAGGATGGGTGGGTATTCTCCATTGGTAATTTATGGATTCCACCCCTGCTTCTGAGTTAAGATTACATTCGACCATACCAACTACAAAATTGATTAAGTAATATCATCAGACTTTTCATGGTTAAATTTTAGTTTAATGTTCTCTACTATTTTCATAGATATTGAAATTGCATACCAAGTTGTTGCTCCAGCATCAATCTTCTATTGTCCTCCAGTTTCTTCACTGGCCTAGTGGGAGTGTCATCTTTCATTTTCAACACTTGCAGAGTTGGCTTCTCTGATTTTGTTGTAGACCTTGAGAAAAATAATAAATGTATTACACTATTTTCTGACAATCCACATTATGAAAATTCAAAAATCAAATGGCAAAGAAAAGTGTTCAAAAGTATGTCCCAAAACAAAATTATTTACCTTAGACTGTGATTTGAGGTAACCATTTCCAGTTTCTGTCTCATTTCACTACTTATTCTCAATTTTCCTATACTCCCTGGAGTTGGTTTTGAGGAGCTATCACCGGACCTGTAATTCATTGTAATTAGTTTATTAGACATCTATTTTCTATCTATCTCTGAACTCCCTCTTTTAACAGTTTCGTGATATTATTTTACTTACTTTTTAGAATGCTTTTCTTTTCCATCTGGAGACAAAGAGGACTCTCTGCTGTCCCTTTTAGTTGGAGTAGTTTTTCCTTTGTTGCTCTCTTCATCCTTGCTTCCTCTGAAAGCTTTTGAATCTTCAATGGCTGCATGACCATTCTGCGAATGACGCTTTTCTCCATTCTCATGGACCTCATAAGAGATTGCTTTTATCTCTTGGGTATTTTCTTGGATCTCTATAGTAGCATCCCTGCTTTCAACCATCATTTTCTTATTGACCTCTTTTATTGATGATGATAAACCAGAAACCTCAAATTCCTCCCATTCAATTCCTTCCACCCTTTCCAAACTGTCCATATAATCCTAGAAAGAAAGCAATTGACAATCTTATACATCATTTAATATATTTTTTTAAATATTCTTTTTATGGCAATATCATCTGACATAAGATATGAGTTCTTGCCAGATAACTGAATTAAAATGTTTAGTGCTGCATGAATGCAGGGATTTGATTTTGATTCTACTGGCTCTCAAAATTTACGCACAGAATATTTCCAACTTATAAAACAGTATATGTGTTTATGAAGTGATCACTGCAAAGTCAATGACTCTATAAATAGAAATCATCAAAATGAATTAATGTCTAATAATATAATTAATGGCTAATAATTATTATCTGTACAATAACCATCATAATTCCTTTGAGATAACCAGTCTTATTTTAAATGAATTTGAAAGAATAGCAAATTTGCAAACTTCAAGAATTGCCCATGCTCTATGATGCCCATGGTATGAGGCAAACTAAGTGCCTTCAGCACTGTAAGACTTCTTCTGAATATCTTCTCAATACACCTTTTAGATAGTATCCTATTGTAGCTAACTGTTAAAATTTTTCTTTCGGTCAACTTAGGATAAGGTAATAGTAGTGATTGTATATCTAAATAAACAGATAAATAAAATTAAAATATTGATTCTAATTACTGGGAAAACACTTTCTCCCAGGGAAAGAAAATACCTGTTATTAATATGATTCCTGAGAGGATATTTTTGTTTCGTTCATTATCAGGAATGATTTATATTGAATAATATTTACAATTACATGAACATTTACAACTAAAAAGCATGATTTTTAGGTAAGATTATCTGAAATCTGTTCAATCAACAGATACAGATGAACAAATTGCAAAGGAATTATGAAATATGAAACAATACAAAATGCATTTCACAAAATACCTAATAATTGATACTACTCCAGTATTAAATGAATACCTTAAAGGGGGGCTTTAAAATCACTGATACTGAACTTTATAAATGACTCAAAAAACATACCTGAGGACTTTGGTGCGGGTAAGACCTTTTATGCTGCTGCCTCAGCTTGAATTCCAAAAAGCTGTCTGACTGTTCAGCATTTTCCTTAGGAGGCGGCCAGCGCCATTTTCCTATTCTGACAGTCTTTGCTCGCCCATATGGATCCAGGAAGGGTCTAGCTTCAGATGGGTCTCCCCCACTATGAATAAGCTCTGGAGGCATGGGTGGTGGAGGTGGAGGAGGGGGTGGGGGAGGACCTCCTGGTGGAGAACTCCCACCATTACTTATCTTTCGTGTTTCAGTTGAAACTGCATTGACCTGTTGGATGTAAAGTTAATGTTTAACAAGACTAAATTCCCATCACAGACAACTAAAGGATAAAGACTACTTTTAAGCATTCCAGTGTTGAACCACAACCACTCTTTAGGCAACTGTGAACCATAAAACCCTAAAATTTAGAATAAGTGCTCTTAGTTTTTAGTGACATGGGAACCATATTTACCATACCATATAGTACAAGAGTCATATATGTTTAAAAAAACATCTATTTTGATTAGGCATTGACCTGTAAGAATGAGAAACAGATCTGATTTAGAAAGAGAATCAGTAAGTGAATGAGATCTTGGAATAGGGAAATTAGACCTTCCAGTGGTATTAATATCATCAAATGTAAAATCAGTCTGATATACTGTTTTTGTATTAATGTAGTAACCCAATTAAATTCAACATGATTGAGGTAATCGGTGAGAAAATATCAAAAAACAATTAAAAGATAAACTTACACTATCTTCTACTTGAGATTATGAACATATGAATCAAACTTGTATATTAACCTTTTCTAGTGAAAATTCAAACATAATTAATAATGTAAAAGGAAATAGGATTTTAAAGTAGTGTCTATGATATGGCATTGATTAAAAGCATAAGAATAGAAATCAAAGCATTATAAATAGTAGGAAAGCTACTTGTTTTAAGTATCTGCCAATGTTTCAGACTCATAGGGAGCCACATTTTCAGTAAATCTTATTGATGGAATTTAAAGTTATTTGATGAGTACAGAATAAACTCAAAATATTTTCTCATTATTCAAAATTTTAAGTAATAATAACATTTGGTAACGTTTTCAACATCTTGTTTATTCTTTGATAATTAAAAGTTTGATATTTTAAAATGCTGCATAAAATAAAAATATGATAATAAGGCAATGACATATTCAGCTTAGATTTCAATTAAAATGAACATTATTCAATCACCTTGCTAACACTGTTTTGAGACTCTGTGGAGCTCCGACGACTTTTGAGCTCATCAAGAACACTTCCAAATGCCATGTGAGCATTTCCAGAGTTTTGACTTGGCATCCTTCCATTAATCTTCTTTATGGCTCCTGTCTCCTTTCCAGCTGTTGGTGAAAGGTTCTGGGAGGGCAGTAATGTTTAATTAACTACATGTTAGTCCTGAAGGTTTTGTTTATACATACCATTGAAAATATGCAACAACTAAAAATTATGGCTTAGAATATATCAGACCAGGTGCAAGTTAGAATGTATTAATATTGTGCACTACCAAAGGTGCAAACAAAAATTACACAAACACATTCTACTCAGATAGTTAAATCAGGCAATGCATTCCAATTGTGCTAATTTACAAGTGCATAAGTAAAAGAGGAGAGAGTTCCAAAAATAACAGGAGGTCCAATTGCATTTAATTTTTTTTTTGGTATTGAATACCTATCTAAATAAAAGTAAAATCTGGGATTTGATTCAAAGATAATCTAAATGAAAGTTTGTGAATTTACTAAAACTTTAAGATTGAAAGCTTAGTACTTAAAAGATCTACATTTATGTTCTTGAAAAGTTTACTCGCAAAAATACTTCATTTAAGGAAGGCATAAATATTTCAAACTTCCTAAAAATATTATATTTTCTTCAATGAAAATTATGATTTTCATTAAAGAAATAGGGCAAACGTTTCTAATAGAAATACTTTAAAAGAATGAGAGCTGAAAAGTGTAGTGATTTAGCACTTTAAGGATTGATTAAAGAAAGCTCTTCCAATAAATCTTTTATTGCATGACTTAAAAAGTTATTTGGCAGTATATTTACCAGAAAACAGATTTTTATATTAGTACACACCTGAGCATTATTTTCTTGAGAGGTCTTTGTAGCTGTAGGTGAGGTAAGTAGGTTTAAAGGGAGGGGAGGTGGAGGAGGAAGCTGATTTGATGATTGAGGTGGTGTAAAGAGACTCTTGGGGGGACGTGGTGGTGGAGGTGCAATGGGAGGACTTAGAGTGGCTGGAGAAGACTCGCCCATGGTTGTTGAAGTCTGCCTCTTCTCCGTGGACCAGAGTTCCCTGTTGTCAGGTTCTCGGAATGACACCTGACAACCCAGCGAAGTTTTATTGACCGGTATAAACATTCAGCAATCAAGTGTTATCAAAAGCATTAGTGACTTGCTTAAAATACCCTGGATATAAAATAATGCTGAAACTTGGAACTTACAGGCTGAGGTTTAGCCAGGAAATGCATAAATTTCATTAAACCAAGAAAGCAAAGCCCAATCACAGAAAAAAAGAATATTATTCATGAATGAGGCTAATAGAAGAATTAACACAAAGCTGAGAACATAATATTTGAAGTATTTAGTAATTTGAGTAAAAATATTGTTATTTAGGAGTATATAAACAAGGGAAGACTTTTTTGTACATTGCAAAAGAAGTATAAAAAGTCTTTTAGTAAAGAAGAACTACCTGATTTCTTGAAAACTTCAATAATCTTTCTTCACAATCTAGGGAATGGTTATCATCGTATATATGTAGGTGAATTGTTTTTGAGGAAGATTAAAGAATTAATGACAAAAGAATAATGTTATTATTGTAGAAATGCATGTTTTGGTATTGATTTATAAAAAGAGCCATGAATATTGTTTTATTAAAATATTTTCTTATTCCCAAAAGCCGCTATTTTACCATTAGTAAGAAAGTTACAATGGAAAGTAAAAAGACAGTAATAAAGAAAGTAGCAAATTTTGCAGGAGTTTAAAATTTCCTTGATACTGCAAAGCAATCTACCTAAATTAACAAAATGTAGAAATGGTATCTTTAAAACCTGTTTCCAGGTTGTACCTTAGCATTCCTGTTTAATGAATCAGTAGTGGAGAATGTCCCTAAGATATTGGACACTCCTGCCATCTGTAGGACCTGGGGAGGGCCTACAGTCATGTTTACCTGAGGAAACCCCTACATTGGAAAAAGATGCAGTGAGAGGTACACACAAAACAGGATGCCAGACTTTTCATAGAGTAAATAAATGATATAAAGAGTAATAGATATTAAAATTTATTCAGTAGAGGAAAAACCTTCATGCAATTTCCAAGAATATAGAGCAGTAAATATTTATGAGATAAAAAAGAATTGATTTTGGTGAAAGCTTCCACCATTTCTATAGAATGTCTTAGACAATTCATTAACCCGCTTTCAATCACCATGAACATTCCACATTAATTATAGTTTAGTTAACATAGAACATGCAACATGAATTAATGCATAACATCCAGAAAATGTGCATACCAAGAAATAGATGCGATATGCAGCATTTATTGTAAACAAAACTGAAAATATTCCTTAAAATTTATAGTATTAGAAATTTGCTTCAACTATTGTACAGTGCATTATTAAAAGTGAAATTACTGAATAAGACAAAACAACATCTCAAAAATGAGATTCAGCTTACCGGCTGCTGAGGTGAATTTACTTGTTGAGGTGAGCGCTGAGTTTGTTGTTGCTGCAGCAATTGCTGTAAAGCTTGGTTTTGGGCTAATAGCTGCTGCTGAATCTGCATATTCTGAGCCATTGCTGATTGGAGGAAAGCTTGCTGATAGGCTGCTGCCACCTGACTAGGATCAACGCTGGCTTGCTGACCACCTGCTACTGGATATGTTGGCAGACTAAGCCCTATTTCAGAAAATGTTCAAAATACACTAATGCATTCATGAGAGAGTAAACATATTCAAAAAGTCATTTTTCTTTTCATTTTGCATGTATTCTAATTTTAGATTCTTTTAAACTTACAACCTCTCTTTCATTAATAGCAATACAGTTGTTAAATTTAAAATGAGTTCAATAGGATATTAATGAGTATTTATGCACAATTTAGCCCATATAAAGGCAATACTATGTAAAAGCTAAGAATAGTTTTGTGTAAGATGAGGAAATCATGATGCTGAACATTAACATAATGAGGAATATTAGCCCAAAAAATTATGTGCATTATGTACATGATTCCAACTAAATATATAAACCACCACCTTAAGCAACAAAAATAAAAACAAAAGAAGACAGAGGGACAAAGACCTTGCATGTTGTAAATTGGAACTGGCATGAACGGTGTAGGTGAAAATCCTGTACCCAGAGCCCCAAGGGACCCAGGTTGAGCACCCAATCCAGCAACTGGTGTAGCCATGCCTGGAGCCACCATTGCAGGTGTCATACTTGACATTATTCCAGCAGCATCAGTTGTGCCATTCGGGGACATTGGTGCAGAGAAGTAGGGGGTGGAAGGAGGTTGCATGGCCAATGTGGCAGTTGAAGCAGCACTCACTACAGTAGTATTGGCAAATTCTTAGGAAAATCGTTGATTTGAGTGTGTAAGCAGGTAGATTGGACAAAGAAGGACAGTAATGTTAAGATTGGTTTTTGAATGTATGGCTTATTGATTTGATGTCAGAAAATCATTATTTACCTCTTCATCAACTAACCTATCAAAAATACTTGTCTTCATAATCCATTTCCTTATCTAGATTTATTTTTATGGATCTCTAGCATTTTTGCCAAGTCTAGCAAATAATATCCTCATTGACTACTTGAATATTTGATTCTATTAGTAGGAAAATCAAGATATAATTAAAAGTTTTCTCAACTGTTGCTAATTGTCTCATGTAGTTGAAATGAGGAGATAGAGAAAAGAAAATCTACTTAAAGTGCATAAAGAGATGTTTGAATCTCTTAGAAAAATGTTTTACAAATAAAATACAAAAGGCATGCATTTAATAGTGTGAGAATGTTACTCATATAAAGAAAACATCAGTCTTGGCTACAAAAAATCACAAAACTTCAGCTAATCAAAATAGGGCATTTTAATATAAGCTACTCAGTAGGGAGTAAAAGTATATATTCTATCAACTAGTTTACAAATAAATTAGTATTACTTTAAAATAGACAGAAGGACAACTGCAATCACATTACTGGTTGAACTAGCAGGAAAATTTTGTTGAAACATAAAAAGAGGATGAAGAGTAAAAGTATCTGTGTATATACAAAGTGTAAATATTTACATATTTTAATTGTAAATAGATATACATTTATTAGTTAGGCAAATAAATTTATTTTGAGCAAGTAAATAGACTGGTTATAATTTTACTGACTTCCTTTGATGAGTAAATGTTGATGCACCAACTTTTCAAAAGTATTTGTGCCATCTACACAATGGTGCATATTCAGATTAGAACTTAAGAATAGAATCTCTTGAAGAAGTACAAAAATATGGTTAATAATGAAATGCATAAATAAAAATTTTTACCTGCAGGCGTGTATACAGGAATTGTAGGCATCATTACTGGAGGAGGAGACATCATACCTGACATTAAACTTGACATCATTGGTGTAGGAGAAGTCATTCCAGCTATTGGTGTAAACCCAAATGCTGTTTGACCCTGTGAGGCCTGAAAAATATCATGGAATAGGTTTTATATACTGATTTTTTGCTTAGTAATTACTTAAATTTGATTTTCAAAGTGAAATATTTTAGTGAAAGTTTATTAGTTGTTGAGGAATGAAATTAGATAAATAGAAAATTATGGAAATATGATAAAATTCTATAATTAATAACAATAAATGATAATTTCATTA